>CM064520.1:6040696-6103196 GCA_032716605.1 Paralithodes platypus
GCATATATATACTGTATTTTTGTTTTGACAGTAAGCTAAATTTGTACATTTTTCGATAGCAAAATGTCTCCGGCGAAGCCGGATTTCTCCATACAATGCTGGCTCGCTATCGCTCGCCAGGAAGAAATCGACACCTGGATGGGGGTAAACGTTGTAAAACAGTTGGCTGAATGGGGCCGAATGGATACAAGCCAGAAAAAGAGAGAAAAGGAGAGAAAGATAAACAAACAGCCACTGACCCCCCTTAAAGAAACAATAACTCAACTGCTTGTAACCACAGAGATCAGCCAACCTCCGCCATATTGGTGTAAATCAAATATCTCCATACCCTTAAAGAGGAAGGGTTTATTCAATATACCCTTCACCCTTAACCCTTTCCTTGCGGGAGACTTTCCCGAATGCCATGGCAATTTACAGGAATTTACAGGCTATTAAATCCTCTTAACCTTTGCACCTCGGTTGTCCTCTTATACTCCACACCGAACCTTCACCCTGAAACTCGGTTGTCCACGTATACTCCTGTGCGCGTAATATTCACAACCGCGTAACACAACAACCCGATGACATAGCGATGTCTAGTCAACACCAGGATCAAGATAACAGTATTTACTTCATATTCCAATTAAACTAATCTTTGTACCTATTACCATTGCTTAAATATTAAGAGAATATGGCCATTACACTCAACATGCGGCAATTCTGGGGGTACGGAGCGTAAGAGGACAACCGTGGTGGAAGGGTTAAAGCCTGTAAAATTGAGTGCGAGGGAGCGGTAGCACGTCAGGCCACACGTCCTTCTCCCAGCCAGGCGGCTGCGGCACTGAGGGCTCTGAGTCAGAGTTTCGCGTGATATACAGCTGAATGGCGTTAAGCGTTTTCTTATATCCAAACTAATGGGTTGAAATGTCTTAAAATCTCCAAACTAGCAGAGCGAAAAAGGAGCGATCCAAAAAGGCCTCCCTCGGAGAAAATGGGGTTAATAATTGTATTGTAATGATCTGTACCGAACTGATCAATTGTGACATAATTGGCAATTGACAAACAAATCTGCTCAAAGTGGCTAAACTAGGATCACGCACTAAACCTGTTACGGCGTGCAGGGATGAGTACAGCTTTTGTTAATAATTTCCCAGCATTAGTAGTTTGTTCATTTATAGTCTAGAATATTATAATTACAAACACACACACACACACCATAAATTCACTCTCTCTCTCTCACACACATGCACACTCTCTTTCTGTCACACACACACACACATTCACGCACACAATAACGCCATGGCTAAACGAGGGAGGAGGTGGTGTGAGACCCCAATCCTTAATAGGAGCTTCGATGATCACAAAGAGCCAGTGTTCGAGCATACAATGTGACTTAGGCTTAGGACAGACACGGGTGGAACGGGCCAATCAAAGAGGGGGAGGGGGTGGGAGATGGGAGGGGAGATAAGAGGGAGGGGAAGGGGTAGATGGGAAGGGAGCTAAAGGGAGGGGTTGGGGAGGGCAAGGAGTAGTGAGAGATGGGAGGAGAGATAGAGGGAGGGGGAGGGAAAGGGATGGGGTAGCGGGAGGGGGGAAGAAGGGGGGATAGCGGGAATACGAGTGGGTAATGGGAGGGAGGGGGAGGGGGGGAATAGGGAGGCTGGGAAGGGAAAAGGAAACGGAAGGGGACATGGGAAAGGGAAAAAAAGAAGAGAATGAAAAAGCGAAGGGAATGTGAGAAGGAAAAACAAGAAATGAGGGAAGGGAAAGCGAATGGAGAAGCGAGATAGAATGGGAAAGGCAAGTGGAAGGTTAAAAGGAAAAGGAAGATCAACAGTAATGCAAGATATGGACGCACTTCTGTAAATCTAAAATGGCTTACTTAAGAATGGGAAGGGGGTGGTATTTTTTTGTATTAAGAGGAAGAGCAAAGGCAGTGTGAGCGATTAGGATGGGAGACTCAGATTGGGAGGGAAGGATGAAGGGAGAGGGAGAGGCGAGAAGGCTATACAAATGGATAAGGGGAGTTAAATGGGAAAGGCAGAGAAAGAGGAAGATCAAAGACAGATGTAAACGAGTAGGATTAGATGGGGGGGGGAGGGGGTTGTGAAAGACGAAGGGAAGGAGAAGAGGAGAGGGAGGGGAGTAGAGGAGAGGGAGGAGGGGTCGGGGGATGAGGAGAGGGAGGAGGGGGAAGAGGAAAGGGAGGAGGGGAGTAGAGGAGGGGTCGGGGGATGAGGAGAGGGAGTGGGAGGAGGGGAGTAGAGTAGAGGAGAGGGAGGAGGGGGAAGAGGAAAGGGGAGGGTGTAGAGGAGAGGGAGGAGGGGCCAGGGGATGAGGAGAGAGCGGAAGGGGAAGATGAAGGGGGGGAGGGTGAAGAGGAGAGGGAAGAGGGGTCGGGGGAGGGAGGAGGGGTCCAGAGGAGAGGGGTAGGAGTAAATGAGAGAGCAAGGTGCAAAGGAGTGGAATCGGTGGGAAGCTGGGCAAAGTGTGTGTGTGTAGGTGGGGGGCGGGGAGAGGGGGGGGGGGGGGGGAGGGAAGCGGTGGCGGGGGATGGGGGGGGGGGGAGGAAAGCGGGGGAGCGGGGGAGGGGTGGAGGAGACGAGGGGGAGGGTGGGGGGATCCCTGGTGATCACTCTCCTTTGTGGTAGAGGCTTTCAATAAGACTCGTCAGGGACACACACACACACACAGAGGCTGTAGTTAGTGGGGGCCTGGACAACACCACAATAACAGGCCACTTCCGAAGACTCATAGATACAGAACACATACTAGACAAAATGTATTATCCAAAGCTACTTGGGGGATATGTAAATTTATTGAAGACTGCAAGTACATATAAAGTGTATTGGTGTCTCTATTGCCTGATTACCTATAGTCTATTCATTATAATTAGGCCAAACATCTTTACCCCAAGGGACTAGAGTTCTAGAAAAATGGGCTCCAGGCCTGACGATATTACTGACTTATAGTGTGTTGGCTTAATATTCCGGAAGGTTTGATAGCCTCTGAAGTCCTGTTTTAAGGGGGGTGACCTGATTTTTAAATTTCTGTCCTTTTCTCTCTTTCTCTGGCTTGTATCCATTCGGCCCCATTCAGCCAACTATTTTAAGACGTTTATCCCCATCTAGGTGTCGATTTCTTCCTGGCGAGCGACAGCGAACCAGCATTATATGAAGAAATCCGGCTTCGTCGGAGACATTTTTCTATCGAAAAATGTACAAATTTAGCCTGCTGTCAAACAAAAATAAAAAATATGCTGGCTCGCTACCGCTCATCAGTAAAAAATTGACACCTGGATGGGGATAAACGTCTTAAAACAGTAGGCTGAATGGGGCCAAATGGATACAAGCCAGAGAAAGAGAGAGAAGGACAGACAAAAAGCAGGTCACCCCCCTTAAGTAACTAACTTTACCACTAACCTCTATAACTAACAAGGGGCTAGAGTAATCGAGCTAATATTTCTACCATGTTTTGTTTCTATGTGAATGAGGGAGACAAAAGGCAAAACTGCTTGTAGCGAGCGCCTCCCCCAGAGTTGAAAGAGTGACAGGGCCAATAACAAGGGACGTTCGAGCTACAACGCCTGGGAAGACTAGGTGTGGAGAGGTGCAGCCCATTTGCTCAAGTCCTTTTAGAGTTATATATTATAGAGTCTTGTGTGAAGATGCAATTTGGCCCGCTACATACACGAGCAAAGTGAACCCCCCTTCAAATATTCTTTTCCTGAGAACCTGCAAGTTACTTTGAGCATCGGGAAAAGGGAAGAAAAGAATGGGCGAAGTAGTAGTAGTAGTGAGGCAACGTGCAGGCTATTCATGCCGCCCAATCTTCTCTTTCTGCAACCTCTCTCTCTCTCTTTCTCTTTCTCTCTTTTCTTTTTTTTCTCTCTCTCTCTCTCTCTCTCTCTCTTCTCTCTCTCTCTCTCTCTCTCTCTCTCTCTCTCTCTTCCATATCAATGTCTTCTTCGGTCTCGCCAATAGAAAGTCTCAGAGTTTGTCTGGTTGCTAGTCTCACTCAGCCACTCACTCACACTCACTTTCACACACACACCTTCTCATTCTAGCTTTACTTCTTAATAATTATATTTTTCTCGATTGTTAAAATGTGTACCCCCCCACCTACTAACCTCCTTCTACTTCACCCCCCCCCCCCCTCTCTCTCTCTCTCTCTCTCTGCCAATTTCTAATGGATCTTAATTGCACATGTTTAAATTAGACTACTTCTTGATTATCAGCTACTTCTTCATCTCCATCTCCATCTCTCTCTCTCTCTCTCTCTCTCTCTCTCTCTCTCTCTCTCTCTCTCTCTCTCTCTCTCCTGTCCATGTTTCCATTAGCTGCCTTTCTCTTGATCATATTTCAATTTCTCTCGGCCTTTCTTCCCAGTTTATTCCATCTGTTGCCTTTATCTCCTTTTAATATTCATTTATTCATTAGTTATTATTATTTATTCAGTTATTTTGCCTTTATATTGTCTTTGGCCCAGTTTTAGTTTGTTTAGTTTGCAAGTGTTACATTTTAATGTATTGGTCCACACATGTATTCATGTACTTGGAAGCCCTTATTCTTGTTATAAATGCACTGACTTTCGGTGTGAGCAACCGAGGTTCGAATCCCTGGACTGCCCACATGTATTTGTTGATTTCATTAATTGAGTTTAGGAGTAAAGTCGGTTGGTGGAGGTAACATAACAATATAGGTGATATATAGGTGATATATAGGTGATATATAGGTGATATATAGGTGATATATAGGTGATATATAGGTGATATATAGGTGATATATAGGTGATATATAGGTGATATATAGGTGATATATAGGTGATATATATTTTGTTATAATATGCGTAGATTCTCGATGAATAATAGTGGTTTAAGGGGAGGTTTCTAGTGTGTTGCTTAGACCTCCATCAAGCTTAAAATGACATCCCCTAGACCACCTTTCAAGATAAATATGTACATTTTTCGGTAGAAAAATGTCCCGGCCGAAGGCCGATTCCTCTTAAGTTACAGGCTCGCTATCGCTCGCCAGGAAAAAATCGACACCTAAATGGCACGAAACGTCTTAAAATTGACAGAAATGGGGCGAAAGTTATTAAAATCGGGCAAACGTCTTAAAATCTCAAAAGCAATGGGGCTAAACATGAGGGAGAAGGAAATTCGAAAAAATATCCCTCAAGTGGAAAGGTCTCCTTAATCAAAGTATGAAGAAGGGTGACTAAGGGGGTTGTGCTTGTTCTTGGGTCTATTTGTATATTTATTGTTTTAGTTTCCTCGCTATTCCTCCTTCATCAAGCTTAAAACAAAACATCCCCTAGACTCCTTTCAAGATAAATGTGTACATTATTCGGTAGGCCAGTTCCTTCTAAAATTACAGGCTCGCTATCGATCGCCAGGAAGAAAATCGACACCTAAATGGCACGAAAGGTCGTAATATTGGCAAAGAAATGAAGCGAAAGGTCTCAAAATCGCCGATCTAACGGAACAAACGTCATAAAATCTCAAAACTAATATGCTAAACATGAGGGAGAAGGGAGTCCAGAAAAAGCGACTATCACCCCCTTTAAAGTGTTGATAATATTGTTCCCTTTTATATACAAGAACAAAACAGATGTAACCAATAACCCAAATTTCCCTACTTAACTTTATATATCTTTTACACACACAAACACACACACACACACTCACCCATATACACAAACACACACTCACCCATATACACAAACACACACTCACCCATATACTGTATATACACACACACACACACACACACACACACACACACACTCACCCATATACACACCACACACACACTCACCCACACACTCACCCACACACTCACCCATACACACACACAACTCAAAGGGTTAACGGGTGTGTGTGTGTGTTTTTTTTAAATTTGCTTCCAAGACCTCCGTAAAGTTGAAATAAATAAATAAATAAAATCCCCCCCCCCCCAGGACTAGATAAATTTGTACATTTTCCGGTAGAGACATGTCCCGGTTGCAGGCCAGGTCCTCATAAATTGCAAAATGGAAAAAATTGACACATAAAGGGCACAAAAGGACTTCAAATTGACAAAGAAATGGGGCGAATGGTTTTAAAATCGCCAAACTAATGGGGCGAGCGTCGTATCATTTCAAAACTAATATGACTAAAATAAGGGAGATAGGAAACCAAAATAAAATATCCCAACACAATCTAATACTCTCAGCCGACACTAGACTAAACAGAGGAAATGGGTTAAGGGTTGGGCGGGCCGAGTTGTCTGGTCCCCTTTCTCCCTCGTGTTTAGCCCATTGGTTTTTAGATTTTAATTAAGACTGTCGGCCCATTAGTTTGGCGATTTTAATACATTTTGCCCCATTTCGTTGTCAATTGTAAGACCTTTCGTGCCATTAAGGTGTCGAATTTGTCCTGGCGAGCGAAAGTGAGCCTGACATTTTTCTACCGAAAAATGTACAAAATTATCTTCAAGGGGGGTCTAGAGGGTGTTTTTCTTAGCTTGATGGAGGTCTAGCGAGGAAACTATGAAATAAAGGTATACACGAATTAATAGACGAAAAAAACGACCCATCTCACCTTAAGGTGTAAAAAGCCGAGGGAGTGTAAATGGCAGGAAAGAGGAGAGTGCACTGGGGAAAAAAAATACAACATAAAAAGGAACATATCTAAAGGCGGCTTCGAACGAGGGTTTGTATTCGATAGAGGGCTCGGAGTCACTTTATCCGATGTGACCCTATCTGATCCGACTTCTTGGGGGTTATGGGGATCTATCTATCTATCTATTGCCTGACGCCGTGATCCCCGAAGGGGTGGCCACGAACGAACCGCCCCCATGCACCTCTGTCCCCAGTCAGTCGACGCCCCTCCCCCCAACCAGCACCGCCTTCGTTCATGTAGTTCCTCACTCCATCCTTCCACCTCATATTCGGTCTACCTCTCCCCCTCTGTCCCTCCACCTCGCTCTCGTACACCCTCTTAGTCATTCTCTCGCTTTCCATACGTTCCATATGGCCGAACCATCTCAAGTTGTTCCTTTTCACACTTTCCAGCACATCTATGGGGATGGTTATGGGGATACTCTGTTTAATGATTTTTCGAGAGGATTTTTTTTTTTTTTTCGAGCAATGTATTTTAGTTTGTCCCCTAGGCTAACAAAATGGACGATAACAAAATGACACTAAGATAAAAAATATTACTAATAAAATGGGCACTACCAAGAAGGACACTAACGAAAAAGACAATTACAAAAATGACACGAACAAAATGGACACTAACAAAATGACACTAACAAAAAGGACACTAACAAAACGGACACTAACAAAAAGGACACTAACAAAAAAGACACTAACAAAAAGGATACTAACAAAAAGGACACCAACAAACTGACACTAACAAAAACGACACAAACAAAAAATTAACTAACAAAATAACAAAATAACAACATAAACGGTATAATCTAACCGAAGAAGTATTTACACTGCCATCTGGGCACTAATATATTGGACAATAGATACCCTATTAATAGTGATAATTAAGAGGGAACATTTGACGGAAGGATTACGCGAATATGGAAATCAAAATGAAATGGTACAATCGCGAACATTAGCACTTTAAAGATCCGATTACGCATTTGTTTCCTATTCTTTTTCAATTATTAGACGATGCGGGAAAATGCGTTCGTATGACACCACATTTTGCCATTTTTTGTGATTAGTTTTTTTTTTCTTGCCGCGGGAGGACCGACAATCCGGTGTTCTCGCCTCTCTCGTCCGCCCAGTTGGTTTTCTGCAGCTTCGTACGGTGGGTTGATTCAGCTCTCTGTCTGTCTGTGCTGGTGGGTTGATTAGGTTATCTGTCTGTCTGTGTCGGTGGGTTGATTCGGCTCTCTGTCTGTCTGTGTCGGTGGGTTGATTCGGTTCTCTGTCTGTGTCGGGGGGTTGATTCGGTTCTCTGTCTGTCTGTGTCGGTGGGTTGATTCGGTTCTCTGTCTTCTGTTTTTTGTGTCCTTGCCCATTGGAGTGGCAGTGTCTGTATCAGTGTTTAAGTCTGTCTGTTGGTTGGACTGTCTGTCTGTCTGTGGTTTTCGTCAGTTGGTTTGCTTAGCCTTTGTGTTATAATCGAACATTTTGCCAATCGTTGTTGTATGTTCCTTTGCCTGTCCGTGTCTGTCTGTACTGTATGTCTGTCTCTCTCTTTCTCTCCCTTGCCTACCTTCCAGTTACTTCCTCTTCACTTTATTTTCCCTTTTGTATTGCCGGGTTTCCACTCCTCTTCCTCTTCGTATTTTCCTCTTCTCCTTTCTTCTTCTTCCTCTTCTTCTTCTTCTTCTTCTTCTTCTTCTTCTTCTTCTTCTTCCTTCTTCTTCTTTGAGTGTGAAAGTTTAGGTAAGTGAGTGTTAAAAGCATTGTCTTGTTGTGCTAATAGGCCGGTTGCAGATTATCCGTTTCCCTATTTATATTTGCTTCCTCTTCTTCTTCTTGTCTTCTTCTTCTTCTTCTTCTTCTTCTTCTTCTTCTTCTTCTTCTCCTCCTCCTCCTCCTCCTCCTCCTCCCTTCCTTCTTCTTCTTCTTCTTGTAACTTTTATTTTCCATGTTTATACGTATCTTCTTATTCTTCGCGTTTTTCCCCATTTGCGTTTCACTCTTTCACTGCTTTCACTCTCCTTGGAAGTAAAGTGCCTGGCAGAGTCGCGGTATTGTAAGGAAAACATGCTGGCTGGCTTTTAAGGCGGGATCGATGTTTTTTTTTTATCTTTCTATCCTTTTCTCTCTTACCCTGGCTTGTATCCATTCGGCCCCATTCAACCAATTGTTTTAAGACGTTTATCCTCATCCAGGTATCGATTTCTTCCTGGGGAGCGAAAGCGACCGGCTTTGCCGGAGACATATTTTTATCGAAAAATGTACAAATTTAGCTTGCTGTCAAAACAAAAAAATATATATGCTGGCTCGCTTACGCTCGCCAGGAAAATATTGACACCAGGATGGGGGTACGCTGAATGTGGCCGAATGGATACAAGCCAAAGAGAGAGGGAGAGAAAGAGAAAACAAAGCGAGGTGGGCTCCCTTAAGGCAGGATCGATGGCTGTTTATTTGTTTATGTACAGTTGGCTACATAAATGTGTATATACTCCCTAATTTTACTATTAAGGGGAGGAAGACCGTTTTTCTGGACCCCCTTTTCCCTCATGTTTAGCCCTATTAGTTTTGAGATTATAAGACGTTCGGCCCATTAGTTTGGCGATTTTAACACCTTTCGCCCCATTTCGTTGTTAATTTTAAGACCTTTCGTGCCATTTAGGTGTCCATTTTTTCCTGGCGAGCGATAGCGAGCCTGCAATTTTAAGAGGAATCGGCCTTCGGCCGGGATATTTTTCTACAGAAAAATGTACAAATTTATCTTGAAGGGGGGTCTAGGGTGTGTTTTTCTAAGCTTGATGGAGGTCTAGCGAGGAAACTAAACAAATATATGAATAAATGAATTAATAGACCAAAGAAACGGCCAGCCTCCCCTTAAAGTGGGTGTGGTAGAGTGTTTCACATGGTCACACCTAGTTGGGGTACACCTCGACGACGTATACAGACTAATAGCACACACAACAAAGCCACTTCAACAGCTTCCTCTCTCTCCAACACCCCTACTCACCACTCTTCGAAAAGTAGATACGAGGTGCCGTTGTAAAGGCTTGACCCTCAATACCTTCACCTGTATGATAGGAAAGTTAGTATGATTGACTTACAAGCATAATTTGCTATAAAACAGTTAATTGGTCATCTTATCTAGCCTAATTACTGCACAAGAAAATACACTTTTAATTCAATCATACCAAATGTCCTTCCATACACAAACTCGAGTGTATGCAAATTAAGGGGAGGTTTTTAGCTTGTTTCCTAGACCTCCATCAAGCTTTTATAAAACACCCCCTAGACCCCCATTGAAGATATTTTCCTCCTCCTATTCCTGTATTTATCTCATTCTCCTTTCTCCCTTTTCTGTTGCTACTTGTTTTACGTCTTCTTTATATCTTCCTCTCCTTCTGTTCCCTCATATCTCCTGGGAAGCGCCCGGTGACAATCAAATTACAACAGGATCTCTCTCTCTCTCTCTCTCTCTCTCTCTCTCTCTCTCTCTCTCTCTCTCTCTCTCTCTCTTCAGTTCACCCTTAAACGCTCAATGTCTTCAAGTTGGGCTTTGATTTATCCAGTCTCTTACCTTTTGTTCATATATAATACTTATCCTCTAACTCCTCCTCCTTTCTCCACTAATTGCTATTGCTCTGCCACTATGTTCTTTATTTATCATTCTCTCTCTCTCTCTCAACTCCATCTTTTCATCCAAGGAATACACCATTTCAAAGCAGACCTCTCTCTCTCCCTCTCTCTCTCTCTCTCCACACTCTGCCGGGGACCCAGCAAAAGGAAGGCGAGTTTCGAATATCCTGAGCTGAAGGGAGAGAGAGAGAGAGAGAGAGAGAGAGAGAGAGAGAGAGAGAGAGAGAGAGAGAGAGAGAGAGAGAGAGAGAGAGAGAGACCAATAGAGCAGGACAATACCCAGGTGAGGCCTCGTAGGCATGTGATTTGGAGTTGCTGGAATCCTGTTTATATACTTGTCTTCCCTCACTGTTTCTGTTTGTGTCTCACCTATGCAGAGAGTAATCCAGTTAGCTCTCACAAACACCTCCTCCTATTAATTTCACCACACTAAAAAAGCACACTACATTTCTTTCCAATATACCAAAAGAAAAAAACAAAATAATAGCGAATAGAAGGAAGGACCGACCTCCTCCTGGAACTCAACAAGAGCCAGCCAGAATATGCAGACCCGCGTTCGACTAGCCTCCTTCAGTGTGTCAGAGGCAGCGTGGAGGGGGGAGAGAGAGAGAGAGAGAGAGAGAGAGAGAGAGAGAGAGAGAGAGAGAGAGAGAGAGAGAGAGAGATAGAGAGAGAGTGAGAGAGAGAGAGAGAGAGAGAGAGAGAGAGAGAGAGAGAGAGAGAGAGAGAGAGAGAGAGAGAGAGAGAGAGAGAGAGAGAGAGGTCCTTTGGTGAATAACATTAATGAAATAAACCAATTTTCAACATGTTTAGCCAAAGTCAAGAAGTTTACCTTGCCTATCGCTCCCCAAAACTACCCATAACCAGACAATAAGTGGAATGGGGATGGGAATGGGGGTGAAGAAAGAGCACGATCTGGAATATTATAGTTTGTGTCTGTAATCCCTTCAGCGCCTTGACGTAATTTCCATCATATTCTGGGATTTTTAACGCCAATCTAATGATGTGAAACGTCTTAAGATCTTCAAACTAAGGCCCCCTCCCCCCAAAATAAATAAATAAATAAATAAACCACACAGAAAAGACCCCCCCCCCCTCTGAACAAATAGGGTTAAATAATACTGCAGAGGTTGGTTGTGGCATCGCTCCTCTACCTACTTAATTAATTAACACGCCCCATTACCCAGTTATATAGTCAATACTGCTCATAATTGGAGATATATCTTGTCATAGAAAACGTTTGATATAATTAATTATCTTCTATCTGTTTGGTCCCTTAAGGATTTTTTGTTTTATTATCATTATTATTATTATTATTATTATTATTATATACCGGTGTGTGTGTATATATATATACAGTATATATATATACATGCCATACATCTGTAATCTAAAAAAATTGCCTAACTCTCTATTCCAAAAATGTCATATCTCTGTATTCCAAAAAACAAATATTATCTCTGTATTCTAAAATTGTCGCATGTCTGCAAATGTCTGTATTTTATGTCCATGTCGTATGTCTGTATTTTATGTCCATGTCGTATGTCTGTATATGTCTGTATTTTATGTCCATGTCGTATGTCTGTATATGTCTGTATTTTATGTCCATGTCGTATGTCTGTATATGTCTGTATTTTATGTCCATGTCGTATGTCTGTATATGTCTGTATTTTATGTCCATGTCGTATGTCTGTATTTTATGTATATTTCTGTATATGTCTGTATGTTATGTATATTTCTGTATATGTCTGTATTTTATGTCTATTTCGTATGTCTGTATATGTCTGTATGCCAACAATCTCTGGTCCCGGAGATAGGTAGGCAAATATACCCTAGTCACGACAAGCCCACGCCACGGGAATCTCGCCGTCTTGATTTTTTTTCTCCATTGGCAAATTCGCCGAGGTTGACAATTTTGAAATAGAGTCTGGTGCAGGTTTGGGTGTGAGTTTGTGTTCTTTGTCTCTTACAATACGATACTGCCATTCTTAATTGTATGCAAGCTATCAGGTATCTTTAGATTATACCTATCTTAATTCCTTAATTTCTTAATCTTAATTTATTCCTTGGCGAGCGATAATAGACACCTGGATGGGGATAAACGTCTTAAAACAGTAGACTGAATGGGTCCGAATGGCTAAAAGCCAGAAAAAGAGAAAAGGAGAGAATAAAAAGCAGGTGACCCCCCTTAATGTTATGGGTTACCAGGATGTAGGACGTGGACCCAAGTTGTCATACATTCCACCAACCACTCTCACCAACCTCCAACCTTTGGACAGTGGTGTACTTATATTTTAAATGAAAACCTAAAGCAAAATACAGTACTATGTATGCGGATGACGATGTTAAATTTACTGAAACTGCCAATGCGGATGTTGCTTGCATTGCAAATGTGTATGCGGATGCGGATTTTAAAGTTGCGGATAATTTGTGGATGCGGATGTGGATATTTGATACATATCTAAAGCACACCTTGATGATCAAATATTCCTCCCAAAATATACAACAACAATAACCTCAATAGAATAACAATAATACAACAGATAATTACCTTAATAAACACTTAGGTCAGCACAAGAACCTCCGTACAACTCTGAAAAAAGAAAACAAATATATGAACGCAATAGAACAAATGTGAACAAAATTTATATATTTATTAAATAACTTTTAAAATTTATATATATAGGCTACTTCACCTTTTCTCTATCATAGAACGTGCATCAATCTTGTCATATAAAAATGCGAAAGCTTATAAAATTATAATTGTCATTTACTGTTATCATAATCTATACGAAGAAAACATATATTCTATAAAATATATATAGGCTATATGGCCTATAAAATTATAAGTCATTTACTGTTATAATCTATACGAAGAAAACATATATTTTATGAAATATACGTATATATATACCGGTATATATATATATATATATATATATATATATATATATATATATATATACATATATATATATATATATATATATATATATATATATATATATATATATATATATATCAGTTGAAAATATGAAATTCCAAGTTATTGTTAAAAACTATTTTACTTCATACACTGTCCATGGTTCGACGTTTTGTGGGTTATTATGATGTTTTGTTTAATTATTATTGAGGATTTTGCTTGGCTTTGTAATTTTCGAGCATTTATTCCTTAGTTTGTCCTCTAGGCTAATATAAATGCCTTCTCAGACTTCCTTAACCCTGCTCAGGTAATGTTCCAGAAGTGTAACGAAATTTGCAATGTAGCCCCATATGGGGACCGGCTCTCACCCGAAAACTGATTGATGGATTTTAAATTTCTTGTTACCAATAGAAACTACAATTAATGCTTAATATTATGTTAAGAGCAAATTACACTACTGTAAATATTAAGTCATATATATATATATATAAAAAAAAAAAAAAAGTGAAAAAAAGGGTCAACAAATCTGAGGCATATCTCATACATTACATAAGCTGGATTAATTTGGTTGCAGGGCTGTGGAGGGTATGGCTGAGGGTCTAGGGTGATAACAAGGCAGAACTCTGGGGCTAAACAAAATTCGATAGGAAGGGGAAATTTGTAGTACACATTTGGTATAATGGACCCCATATGGTGACCGGACAGGTTGGTACAGGAAAGGGGAGGAGAGAGAGCGGCGGCTCACACCCTCTCCCAGTTGTAGGACGATGCGGACTGACTGCTCGTCTTCAAAATTTCTTGCCATCGGCGTCCGGCCGGGAAATATTCGCAAAAAACCTGTTTTACGCATATTTTTTGGCCCATATGGGGCCAATATGCCTGAGCAGGGTTAAAGCTAAAAAATACCCTCCCAGACCTCTTTCAAGCTAAATTTGCACATTGTTTGTCAGAAAAATTTCCTGGCCGAAGGCCAATTTCTTCTTGCACATTGTTTGTCAGAAAAATTTCCTGGCCGAAGGCCGATTTCTTCTAAGTTAAATGCTCTCTTTCAAGAATAAACCGACAATTGGATAGAGAGAAGCCTCTTATTATCGTCAACATATTGGGGTGAAATGTCTTAAAATCTCCAAACTAATGAAGCGAAATAGGGAAGGGTAAAAAAAGACCTCCCTCGAAACAAATAGGTTTTATATGTTTCTGCAACGATACGGAAATATAATAATTTGTATTATAAGATAAACCACATGCTTGGGTTTTGTTTAGCAACATGAATTTGACTATTCATTATATTAGCTAATAGGCCGATTTGTAAGCTCAAGGAAAATTATATTGAGTTTGATTTTTACGAAGCGATATCTATTTACATTATGGAAGCCAGTGATTTTGGGGGCTGGTGAATGTGTGTGTTTTTTTTTGTTAGTGTTTATTTTCCGAATACCTGAGGTCTTCCTTTTGCCTGGCGTCCATTATAATATGTATTCTCTCACGGTTATCTCTGTTCCCTTACCTATAGGATTCTTGCTGATCCTCCCTACCTTTTTAAGCGAGTGCGGATTTGGCTACTGACTGACAGAACATATTCACATACAAAATACATTAAGAATAAATACCTTACAAAATATAAGTAACGCCACACACGCTACTGAAAATAAAAAACGATAATAAATAAATAAATAAATAAGTAAATAAATATAAATATATATATATATATATATATATATATATATATATATATATATAAAAAAGTACACCAAATCAAATCAAATAATTATAAACGTGAATTTGTCAAAGAACAGACAGGATTATTACACATTAGAGCAGGTTACATGATAAATCTCAAATGCTGGCAATATGAGAGGTGTTAATTACGTTATTCATGTTTATATTTTATTTGTTTTCAGTTTGCTTCCTACACATCCATCAAGTTTAAAAAAGTAACACCCCCAAGACCCCCTTTAGAGATAAATTGTGTACATTTTTCGGTACAAAAATGTCCCGGCCGAAGGCCAGTTTTTCCTAAATTACAGGCTCGCTATCGCTCGCCAGGAACAAATCGACAACTAAATGGCAAAAGAGGTCTTAACATTGAAAACAAAAATTGGGACGACAGGTCTTAAAACCACCAAACTACTTGGTCGAACGTATTACAATCTTAAAACAAACGGGGCTAAACGTGAGGGCGAAGGGGGTCCAGAAAAGGAAACGCACATACAAAAGGATAAATAAATAACCCTCTGCGTTAAATGAGGGAACTCGAATACAGGCAATATGAGAGTGGCTAATTACGTTAATCGCTGTCATTCCCGGCGATAGTAATATATGGCGGTACACACTCTTGTGACGCCAGCACCAGAGAGAGAGAGAGAGAGAGAGAGAGAGAGAGAGAGAGAGTACAAAGGAGTACAAAGTACAAAGGAAATCAAGCAACAACAGATCTAGTGACCCTTCTAGGTTGCTTGTCCTCCAAAACACTGAGGATCAAGTGTCCAAACAGTGGTTTAGAGTGGGTAAGGGAACATTGGAAAGGGAACTACTGCCCCTGCCACTAACGTGGCAGGACTAGGAAGTTAGTAGGGGACATATGGGTTAGTAACTGAGGGGAGGATAAAGTTATTCATTTACAAACGCAGTCATGCGCGGGTTTGATGCGAGATATTTGTCTAGGCGGAATTTAAATGAATCAACGGTGCTGCAGTCTATAACGTCTCGGGGAAGCCCATTCCACAAGTGACAACTCGATTGAAGAAGAAATTCTTAGATTCGTGCGAGTTAAAAGATTTACCAATAATTTTGCAACCGTTTCCCCGCGTGTAATTAGATTGGTCGATAGTGAAGTACTTACTACAGTTCATAATTGTCGATGCCTTTGATGATTTTGAACACTTGAATTAAGTCGCCTCTTAATCTGCGCTGGGTTAAAGGAAATAGATTTAATTCTCTAAGACGCTCTTCGTATGGTTTGTTCTTTAGGCTAGGTATCATTTTGGTAACTCTACGTTGAACTCGTTCTAGCTTGTTTATATCTTTTTGGTAATAAGGGCACCAGGATTGAACGCAGTATTCCAGAAGAGGGCGGACTAAGGAATTGTAAAGGGTTAGGATAACTTCTTTGGATTTATGCTCAAATGACCTGCCTATAAAGCCAATTATTTTGTTTGCCTTCTTAACAACTTCTGAACATTGTTGACTCGGTTTTAGGTTACTCGATATTGTTACTCCCAGATCAGTTTCTCTGTTTACATTCTTAAGCTGAGTGCCATTCATCGAATAGTTTGCTTTCTCATTTAGGTATCCGACATGTAGTACTTTACATTTATCCGCATTGAAACTCATTTGCCAAATTTGGGCCCAACATGACAATTTATCTAGATTGTGTTGCATATCGTCAACTTGTTCTTTTGAGAGTACGCTATTTGCAATTTTTGTATCGTCAGCAAATTTTGAGATTGTGCAGGTGAGACCCTCATCTATGTCGTTGATGTAAATTAGAAAGAGAATTGGTCCTAGTACCGATCCCTGGGGTACCCCGCTACTTACATTGGTCCATTTAGATGCCTTACCGTTTATGACTACCCTTTGCTTTCTGTTGCTGAGCAAATTTTCTATCCATTTCAACACACCGTCTTGTATTCCATGCGCTTTTAGTTTTAGCAGTAAACGTTTGTGGGGAACTTTGTCAAAGGCCTTTTGAAAATCAAGGTATATAATATCTACAGCTTTACTCTCATCGTAGAGGTTGAGGATATCGTGGAAGAAGTCTAAGAGGTTTGTTAAACAGGAACGTTTTTTACGAAAGCCGTGTTGAGTATCTTTAAGTATGTTATTTTCCTCCAAGTGATTTACGAGTCTGTCTCGTATGACCGTTTCTAGCATTTTACATACAACTGAGGTTAAGCTAATTGGACGATAGTTACTGGGTAGGGATTTGCTGCCTTTTTTGAATATCGGTGTTACGTTGGCTAGCTGCCACTGATCAGGCATAGTTCCAGACTGCAAGGATTTATTGAATAGTAATGTCAGTGGTTTGGAGAGCTCATTCTTAGCTTCCTTTAGAACTCTAGGCGAGATTGTATCAGGTCCTGGCGTTTTATTTACCTTGAGTTTATCTAAACAATTCAATACTTCTCTCTCTGTACGGTGATATGCTTAGAACATCTGAATTATCAATCTGAATCGGCGATGGTGTAGGGATATCACTGAGGTCTTCTGTTGTAAAAACTGATGCAAAGAAGGTATTGAGGGCATTACTCATTTGTACTTCGTCTTTGGTGTATTCTCCTTTTTCATCGACTAACGGTCCAACAGTTGAAGTAACTACTTTTTCTTTCTGATATAACTATAGAATTCTTTCGGGTTTGTTTTACTTTGATTCGCAATATGTAACTCTAAGGTCTTTTTACTTTGCTTAATTAACTTTTTGGCTTTGCGTCGTAGCTCTACAAATTTCACCCGTTCTTCGTCATTTTGTGAGGATTTTAATCTATCATTAGCACATTTTTTAGCAAGCAGGCGAGAGAGAGAGAGAGAGAGAGAGAGAGAGAGAGAGAGAGAGAGAGAGAGAGAGAGAGAGAGAGAGAGAGCTATCCGTGCATTTGATTGGATTGCCTCTAATTAGACCGGAAAGTTGTGTCCCTTATTGCAGCACCCGAGACACAAAAGAAGCCGGTGCATATCCTGGCTGAAGGGGAGGCACACCGTTTTTCTGGACCCCCTTCTCCCTAATGTTTAGCCCCACTAGTTTTGATATTATAAGACGTTCGGCCCATTAGTTTGGCGATTTTAACACCTTTCGCCCCATTTCGTTGTCAATTTTAATACCTTTCGTGCCATTTAGGTGCCGATTATTTCCTGGCTAGCGATAGCGAGCCTGCAATTTCAAGAGGAACCGGCATTTGGCCGGGGCATTTTTCTACCGAAAAATTTACAAATATATCTTAAAGGGGGTCTAGGTTTTTTTCTTCTAAGCTTGATGGAAGTCTAGGGAGGAAACTAATCAAAATATATGAATAAATTAATTAATAGACCAAACAAACGGTCAGTCTCCCCTTAAGACGTTCGCCCTATGACGTCTGCGATATTACGACCTTTCGCCCCATTTATTTGTCAATTTCGTGCTACATAGGTGTAGAATTTTTCGTAGCGAGCAACAGCGAGCCTGTAATTTAGGAAAAACCGGTCTTTGGCTGGAATATTTTTGACCGAAACATGCACAAAAATTCTCGAAGGCGAGTCTTGGGAGTCATTATGCTTGATGGAGGTCTAGGGAGGGAACTGGAAAAAAAAAAAAAAAAAAAAATATATATATATATATATAAACAATTAAATACAAACCCCCCCTTTAGCGAAACATGGGATCCTCTTGTTATACTTTTCATCCAAGTAGACATTATCACAGTTGACGTAAACAATCCCCAGTTTATATATGTGGCTCAAAACTAATGGGGCTAAACATGAGGGAGAAGGGGGTCCAGAAAAGAAAAAGAAAAATATCGTAAAAGATGGTATTGACGCCGCCTGTGCTTTTCGGGGCTAAACATGAGGGAGGAGGGGGTAACGCTAAAGATAGTATTGACGCCGCCTGTGCTTCTCGGGGCTAAACATGAGGGAGGAGGGGGTAACGCTAAAGATAGTATTGACGCCGCACTGTGCTTCTCTCAGCCACATGTTTTTTATGCAACCGAGCTCTAAATATTCGCACACCACGGTCAAAACCTCCACAATTTCAACTATGGTTATCCCTCTAAATGTATGTGAAAATGTATCCTTATTTTTTCTTCTTCATATGTTTTTTTTTCACCTTCCACCTTAGACCTCCCTCAAGCTTTAAAAAACACAGGACCCCCATTCGAGATAAACGTGTGCATTTTTTGGTAGACAAATTTCCCGGCCGAAGGCTGGTTGCTCTTGAATTGCAGGCTCGCTATCGCTCGCCAAGATAAAGTCGATACCTACAGTAAATGGCACGAAAGATCTTAAAATTGACATGAACATAGGATGAAGGGTCTTAAAATCTCAAACTAATGGGGCTAAACATGAGGGAGATGGGGTTCCATAAAAACCCCTAAACTCCCTTTCGTACAATTTGTTAGACGTTCTAGAAGTCTCCCGGTAGCGACACACTATTCCCACACACAGTATTATTAAGGTTGTCCACGAACAATTGGTTTTGACTGTACTATTGCCAACATTAATTTGAATACACTCTGGAATTTTATGTATGGAAGGAAAACGAGTAGGATTGAATTAGAAGTGCAATTTCTTATGCGGTGCTTGGTTAATGTACACAAGATCCGCGGTAGCCGAGTGGATATCACACTTACGTGTAGATCAGCTTGACTTGAGTTCGATCCCAGCCAAGGCGGACATATTAAGTGGGCGTGGTAGTACGTCCTAATGTGATTCACACTCGCACCGCACCCAGTCGTGGGACACCTCGACTATATAAACAGACTAATAACACACACAACAAAGCCACTCCAGCAGCTTCCTCTTTCTCCAACACTCCCTTCTCCCCTTTCAACACTTCGAAAAGTAGATACGTGGTGCCGTTGTAAAGGTATATCCCTCAATACCTTCACCTGACCACCTGACAATTGCCTACAGTGAAAACTGATACTAATTTCATGAAACGCTTCTGACATGTTGATACAATATTTGGAAACATTCCCTATAATTACATGCGCGAGACAGTGCTTTCCTTCTTCCAATGATCAATCTCTCAAGTGTATTAAGGAACACCCCGGGATTCGAACTCGAGACACCACACCCAGACCATAAGTGTATCACAGAGAAGTGTATCAGTTACTTGTGCAAGGGGTTATACAAATGGTCCTATCTCGGTTGCAGAAAATCATCCTGCCTTCCGACCGCCCTCATAGCTGTTTGATATGCATGAAATTGCTGTTTTATTGGTGCTAGTTAAAGGGCTCAATAATACAGTAGTCTTCCCTTGACGATACTTCCGTTCTCATTTCACTCGTTTTCTTTGGATTTTTTGGGTTTTGCTTGTTATCGTTCGGGGTAAACTCGTAGCTAAATATGGCCTCGTCTTTCTTGGATTGTTTTTATTTCTTGTATATCGGTTACTGTTTAGCAATGTATAATATGACTTTCTTATTTGGAGTTTTGCATATCTGAGAGAAACACTTATTTATTACCTACTCCACTTATTTACATACACAAATTTGTATTTGTTTTCCTTGCTTACTCCTTGCTTACTCAGTTATTGTGAATATTTTGTAGCCAAATGTGTTCAATGTGTTGTTAATCATGAACACTTGTCATTATTATGTTACGTATAGTAATTAAAAAAAAATCCATTAACACTATCTGGTCCGACGTCTTGTGTGTTTTGATCTTTTGTTTAATTACTTTTGAGGATTTTGTTTTTTTTGCCACTGTCGAGCAGTGTCTAACAAAAACGAAACGCCTTTCAAGACTTCCTTAAAAAAAAAAAAAAAAAAAAAACATAAAACAATAAAATCCCACCAGAGCCCCTTCAATCCAAATTTGTACATTTTTCGATTGTAAAGGGTCACAACTGAAGGCCGATTTCTTAAGTTACAAATTCGCTATCGGTCGCCAGGAAGAAAATCGATACCTGAATGGGATGAAGCAGCTTATTATCGCCAAACTAATGGGGTGAAACATCTTAAAATATCTATAAAGACGGTACTGGTGGCAACAGAAGTAGTACTGACGAACACATAGAGGGGGTACTGGTGACAACATACAGTAGAGGTAGTACTAGTGACAACATAAAGATAGTACTGGTGACAACATAGAGGGGGTACTGGTGACAACATAGAGGAGGTACTGGTGACAACATAGAGGGGGTACTGATGACAACATAGAGGGGGTATTGGTGACAACATAGAGGCGGTACTGGTGACAACATAGAGGGGGTACTGGTGACAACATAGAGGGGGTACTAGTGACAACATAAAGATAGTACTGATGACAACATACAGGGGGTACTGGTGACAACATAGAGGGGGTACTGGTGACAACATAGAGGGGGTATTGGTGACAACATAGAGGCGGTACTGGTGACAACATAGAGGGGGTACTAGTGACAACATAGAGGGGGTACTGGTGACAACATAGGAGGTACTGGTGACAACAGAAACAGTACTGACTACACCATAGAGGTGGTACTGGTGATAACAGAAACAATATTGACCACAACATAAGTGGTACTGACCACAGCATAGAGGAGGTACTAGTGACAACATATAGGTGGTACTGATGAACACAGAAACAGTACTGACAACAACATAGAGGTTGCAGTGGCGACAACATACAGTATTGGCGACAAAATAATGATGGCACTGGCGACAAAATTATAGCCTTTAATGGCGGCAGCATAGAGGTACTACTGGTAACAAACCAAAAAGGTATTATATCCATTCATTATTAATAGGCCAGAATTCGTAGCCAATAATCTCTGTAACTTGAAAAGGTCTAGATCAAATGGGCTGTACATTTCCACACTTAATCCCTGGCTGACTCTTCCCAAATGGTAGAAATAATTGTTGAGTGATAGAGGTTATTGGTCTGGATTTCTGGCCTATACCTATAATGAAATTAAGGTATAACAATGTATTTGCGGTAGTGGCGATAAAATTAGTGGTACTACTGACGACAATACTGATGCAGTACTGGTGACAAAATAAAAACTGTTACTGGCGACAAAATAGCTGTTACTGGCGACAATATTGATGCAGTACTGGCGACAAAATAGAAAATAATACTGGCGACAATATTGATGCAGTACTGGCGACAAAACAGAAGCTGTTACTGGCGATAAAATAGCTGTTACTGGCGACAATATTGATGCAGTATTGGCTACAAAATAGAAGCTGTTACTGGCAACAAAATAGAAAATGTTGCTGGCGAAAATAAGGATACAATATTGGCGACAAAATAGAAGCTCTTACTGGCGACACTGGGCAGCTACCAAGTAATTATTGGTTTTTCTCAGAGCCATTCCCGGGAGAGTCTCTTGAGTGTGGAAAGAGTAAGGAGAGAGAGAGATAGCGCGTGAGTGTGAAAATGAGAGCGAGAGAGTGTGAGAGAGAGAGAGAGAGAGAGAGAGAGAGAGAGAGAGAGAGAGAGAGAGAGAGAGAGAGAGAGAGAGAGAGAGAGAGAGATAATTGCATCATGTGATACTTCAGTACATAATGATACTTTAACTTTAAAACACAATCGGGTCCGAGGGTGGTGTTTTTGGACTTCCCTGTTTCGCTCCGTTTCTTTGTTAAGATGTTTCACTCCATAAGTTTGGCGATAATAAGAGTCACCCTATTCAGATAAAACAAAAATGGGGGGGGGGGGGCTAGCGACAGCGAGCATGATACTTAAAGAAATTGGCCTTCGGTCGAAATTTAGCTTGCAGGGGGTCTGGGGATGCGTTTATATCAGCCTTTGTGACAAACTAACATATAGTACATTTCTTGAACACAACAAAATAAAGCACTATCCTCAATCATTTATTACACACAATATCATAATAACCCCAAAGACGTCGGACCAGCTAGTGCGAAGCCTCTCAATAATCTCTACAAGACCAAATATATCCTAACACACGAAAGGCTATCATAAAATCCATGCCTGAGGAAAGTTTCCAAAGGGACATTAAATTCATATTATCACCAACCCACCAATTAAATAATAATACTAAACAATAAAATAATAAAGTATCAATATACAATAATTGACGATAATTAAAAGATAATCAAATAGATAATAAAATAGATACTAAAATAGATACTAAAATAGATAAGAGACATAAGTCATAATAGAGCGATAACACCTCACTTGATATTCTGGACCATCCTACTGGAGAATTATTCATCCTACAGAGTTAATATCATCTGAATTGAATCACACTAGCCGATGTGACCCAAACCAAAAATATATGGAAATCCTAAAAGTATGTAGGACCCATCGGAAGTCATATATAGATCAAGGAAGTTTTTAGAAAGTCGAGATTTAGGGTTAACTGAACATTATTTATTGTCATTATTATTACAATTATTCCTCCCATTACAGACCTAGAAACTAACCTTAAGGGGAGATGCAGGGGTCGTTTTTCTGGTCCCCCTTCATCATGTTTAGCCCCATTAGTTTATGACGTTCGGCCCATTAGTTTGGCGATTTTAAGATCTTTGGCCTAATTTCTTTGTCAATATTTAGACTTTTCATGTCATTTAGGTGTCGAGGTTTTCCTGGCGAGCGATAGCGAGCCTGTATTTCAAAAGAAATCGGCCTTCGGCCAGGACACTTTTCTATCGAAAAATATACATATTTATCTTGAAGGAGGGTCATGAGGGAGTTTTTATAAAGCTTGATGAGGTCTTGAAACGGAAAAAAAAAGAAAAAAAAAGAAAAAAAGAAATATATATACGGTATACAGTATATATATATATATATATATATATATATATATATATATAAAGATATATGAATGAGCAAATAAATACGCCGATCCCCCCTTAAAGTACCTTGGACTTCTCAGATAGAACTATCTCGAAACGCAATTATTCATCCCTGAGGTAATAAAAACTAGAGTACCTAACCCTCTCAGAAGCCTTTAGGAGGTCAAATAATAATTATATCTTCATACTAGACAACCCATTATAATATATATCTACAATATATATATATATATATATATATATATATATATATATATATATATATATATATATAAAATGAATAAATAGATATGTAAATATATACAGACAGACAGACAGACACAGATAGATAGATAGATAGATAGATAGATAGATAGATAGATAGATCCTTTCCCCCCAAAAAGTTACCAAGGCCCCATCCAGAGTCATATATAAAGCGAAGTAGTTGGGTCTTCAGGAGGCCACGAGATTAATGTTAAATTGGCTGTAAATGACACGACGAGAGGACCCTGGAGTTTTTTTTATGCAGGGCGGATGGGGGAGGTTGTACCGTTCCCGAGAGAGAGAGAGAGAGAGAGAGAGAGAGAGAGAGAGAGAGAGAGAGAGAGAGAGAGAGAGAGAGAGAGAGAGAGAGAGAGAGGTAGGCGTTACATAGTTACTTTGGTTGGTGGTGTTTTAGCTATTTATGAAGAAGGACAAACACTTCCATATACATAATAGAGGGGAGATTCGTATTCATATATTTGTTTATTTATTATTTATTATTATAATATATTTGATATTTCCTCCCTATACCCCCCCCCACCAAGCTTAACAAAATACCTCCAAGACTTTCCTTCGAGAACAAATTGCTACTATAAGCTTCCTAAATTACAGGCTTGCTATCGCTCGTCAGGCAAAAATCTACCTAGATAGCACGAAAGGGCTTAAACATGCCAAACTAATTATGTGAATGTCTCAAAATCTCAATACTAATGGGACTAAACATGAGGGGGAAGGGGGTCTTGAACTCCCCCCTCCCCCTTAAGGGGAGACGGGCCGTTTTTCTGGTCCCCCTTCTTCCTCATATTTAGCCCCATTAGTTTTCAGATTTCTAGACCTTTTGTCCCATTTATTCGTCAATATTTAGACCTTTCGTGCTATTTAGGTGTCGATTTTTTTCCCTGGCGAACGATAGTGAGCCTGTAATGTTGGAAGAACCGGCCTTCGGCCGGGAAATTTTTCTACCGAAAAATGTACAAATTAATCTAGAAGGGGGATCTAATGGATGTTTCTTTTTTGTAATGTGATGGAGGTCTAGGGAGGACACTAGAAAATAATGAATACATTCAAAAATCGCCCAAAAAGTGAACCATCCCCCCTTAATATGTATTGGGTTACAGAAAGTCAAGTGGACATTATGTTAGGCTAGGATAGGTTAACTAAAAGAAAGTAGTGCCATGTACGCCAACTGCCCGAACTTGGTTGCAGAAGATTAAACTCGAATCCCGCCAGAACCACTCCCCTCTCGGAAAAAAGAAGAAGACTGAGGAAAGATATGTGGAGCACCTCAAACCGTTCAAACGCCTGGAAAGCTGTCATTTGAGTTGAATTAATAGCACAGGGAACATCATCATTTGACTTGAATTAAGGGAGCCTACCTCGTTTTTTATATCTTTCTCTCCCTCTCTCTTTGGCTTGTATCCATTCGGCCCCATTCAGCCTACTTTTTTAAGACGTTTACCCCTCAGGAAGGATCTGCGGGACTTAAAAGGGTAAAGACTCTCAATTACCCCACGGACTTATCCCATATTGCCTTCCTAATCTGAATTAAATCGTCTAATAATAGCCAGAGAACAGGAAATACATTAGTCATAGTATCTTGAAGGGGTTAAGGGGGGATGGTTCACTTTTTGGGCGATTTTTGCATGTATTCATTATTTTTCTAGTTTCCTCCCTAGACCTCCATCAAATTAAAAAAAAAAAACATCCATTAGATCCCTCTTCTAGATTAATTTGTAAATTTTTCGGTATAATAATGTCCCGGCCGAGGGCCGGTTTTTCCAACATTACAGGCTCACTATCGTTCGCCAGGGAAAAAATCGACACTTAAATAGCACGAAAGGTCTAAATATTGAAGTAATGGGGCGAAAGGTCTTAACATCGACTAACTAATGGGGCAAACATCTCAACATCTGAAAACTAATGGGGCTAAACATGAGGGAGAAAGTGGTCCAGAAAACCAGCCCATCTCCCCTTAAAGAGGGTTACATTTCAGTGTTTCAAAGGAATAAGGTCCAAAACAGACTATCACAAATTACGTCAATTCCCTAAACCCATTCTGTACCGGCGACGTTTTTTTTTTTTTTTTTTTATTCTAGCTACCGGTATATTTAGACTATTTGGCGCGGTTTAAGAATGAACTGTGGCAGTAAAAAGGTAAATTGAGATAGTTCGAAGCCTGTCAATTGCTGATGACTCTTCCCAAGCTGAATAAAATCATCTAATAGTAGCCGAAACAAAGTTAAAGGGACAGCACCGGTACTGAAAGGGTTTAAACTCCCCACCCCTCTTTGAGAGCCGAAAGAGGGTTATTCCACCTTGGCTCCGAAGTATTGTGAAGAGAGATCACACTCAGCTGAACCTCTCTATAGAAATTAGCCCGGAAACCTCTCGACCTCATTATAATGTGAATGGAAACGACCGTCCTACGTCAAAATGAGAGAATAATGGTTCTCGCCCGAATCGGAAACGGGCATGGAAAAAAAGTGAGAGAGTTAGGGATGAAGAGAGAGAGAGAGAGAGAGAGAGAGAGAGAGAGAGAGAGAGAGAGAGAGAGAGAGAAAGAAAGAGGACAAGAGAAGAGAAAGGACAGAAGATAAGAGGAGAGAAGAGAAAGGAAAGGAAAGGAGAGGAGAGGAGAGGAGAGGAGAGGAGAGGAAAGGAGAGGAGAGAAGAGGCGAAGAAGAGAAGAGAAAATAAGAGAAGAGAAAGGAGATAAAATAAGAGGAGAGAAAGGAAAGCAGAGAAGAGGAAAGAAGAGAAGAGAGAGAAGAGAAGAGAACGGAACGGAGGGAAGAGAAGACAAGAGAAAAGGAGAGTAGTGTAGAGTAGAGTAGAGTAGAGTAGATAAGAATAGGAGAGAGAGAGAGAGAGATTGGATGGTTTGGAAGGACGAGTCAACAAAAAGGACAATGAAGTGAAAAAAGTAAACTTGCGAGAAAGAAGAGAGAGAGAAGGAAAAGAGAAAGAGAGAGAAGGAAAAGAGAGAGAGAGAGAATTAACAAAGACAAGAATGACAGTGGAAAGCCATTAATCCCTTTACCACCAATACGTAATTTTCATCATATTCTGGATACCATTAGATGATTTTCTATTAATTGTAATCTATCTATACGACTCAAATGTGTAAATACGATCTCAATGAGCCCTCTTAGTAACATAGGTCCTTCTTAAGCTGCATAAAATCATATAATTTTAGCCAGAATGAAAGGCAAAAAGGCGTCATGGTGCTAAAGGGGTTGACAGTAAAAAAAAAAAAAAAAAAAAAAAAATATATATATATATATATAATAGCTCAATTCACTAACTTTAAGACATATTCGAACAACTTAAAAGGGGAAGTTTATGTTTTTTCCCGGACTCCCTTCTCCCTCATGTTCCGTTAGTTTTAAGAATTTAAGACGTTCGCCCTATTAGTTTGGCGATTTGTTTTTAATTTTCACCCCGTTTCTTTGTCAATATTCAAACCTTTCGTGCTAATTAGGTGTCGATTTTTTCCTAGCGAGCGAAAGCGAGCGTGTTAGGAGGAACCGGGCTTCGGCAATTTTGAAAGAATTGGCCTACCGAAAAATTAACAAATTTATTTAGAAGGGGGTTCGTGTGTGTGTGTGTGTGTGTGTGTGTGTGTGTGTGTGTGTGTGTGTGTGTGTGTGTGTGTGTGTGTGTGTGTGTGTGTGTGTGAGTTTTAAAGCTTAATGGAGGCTTAGGGTGCAAAATATTTTCAGAAGGATTCTTATAAAATTATATAAATCTTGCCCATCATTAACATTAGAGCCATTACCCGGAGCTTCCATGAGGGTAAACGCCTGATTCCTTAGTTGCTGCACCGGGAAGCAATTGACGTGCCTTTCATGACTAATTAGGTTCTATTGGAGGAAATGATGTCAAGAGGTTACCATGGTGAGGCTGAGGTTAGTGGCTGGTGATTATTAAGGATAGATCTTCTGAGTGTGTGTGTAATTCACCGAACTTGTTTGTCAAGGGGATTCCACGCAATGCGATGTATTCTGAAATCGAAGGCTTAGGTTGACCTATACGATACCCTTCTCATTTTTTGTTTAACAGACCATCAAACCCCCAGAGAGGACGTCACAACTTCGTCCACTTATTACAGGTTCCTATTTATACTGCTAGGTGAACAGAGGCTACATCGTTAGGAGACTTTAACTCTGGACCTTGTGGTTGTGAGCCAGACGTGCTATCCGTTACGCCACGGGGAGGTTTGTGTGTGTGTGTGTGTGTGTGTGTGTGTGTGTGTGTGTGTGTGTGTGTGTGTGTGTGTGTGTGTGTGTGTGTGTGTGTGTGTGACAGAGAGAGAGAGAGAGAGAGAGAGTTCAATGGCGCGAAAGGTCTTATGTGAAAATTGACTAAGGAATGGGATGAAAGGTCTTAACAACATTGCCAAACTAATGGGTCGGACGTCTTAAAATGTCAAACTGAATGGGTCTAAACATGAGGGAGAAGGGTGTTCCAGAAAAAAAACTTAACTTTGATACATTTTGCAGCCTTGAACATTTTAAAGGAACCTCCGAGATACGATTATCAGGACGTAATGTTCATAGTATTCTTGTTACCATTAGATGATTGTATTCAGCTTATGATCTACCTCTCGACCTCATAGGGGTAAATCCGATCTCAATAATCCCTCTGAATAACATACTTCTTTCCTGAACAGCATACAATCGTCTAGTTTTAGCCAGCATCAAAGGTAAAAAGGCGTCATGGTGCTGAAGGGGTTAAGAATGAAAAGGAAGCTTAAGGGGGGGGGGGGGGGAATGGTTCACTTTTTGGTAATTATTTAATTTATATATTTAGTTTTTTAGTTTCCTCCCTAGACCTCTATCAAACTTAAACAAACATCCATCAGATCCCCCTTCTAGATTAATTTGTAAATTTTTCGGTAGAAAATTGTCCCGGCCGAAAGCCGGTTACTCTTAAGATTACAGGCTCGCTATCGCTCGCCGGGAAAACAATCGATACCTATATGGCACGAAAGGTCTTAAAATTGACAACAAAATGGGGCAAAAGGTATTAAAATCGCTAAGCTAATGGGCCCAACATCATACAATCTGAAAACTATTGGGGGTAAGCATGAGGAAGAAGGGTGACCAGAAAAACAACCCATGTCCCCTTATAATTTCAACCCCCTACAGCTTCTATAAATATACGTATCAGCACTATTGACCGTGACTGCACAACATATATAATGACACGGTAATAGTAACATATGTCTTTTTTTATTATTATTAATTTAATTTTTACTAGCGCTCGACAATTTGTTTTTCTCAGATTAGGAGGGCCCTCTAGCAATGAAAGGGGATAAAATAACTCTCTGACTCTCACTTGTCTATCTTAACCCTATTTGTGCCGAGGGGGGCCCTGTTTCGCCCCATTAGTTTGGAAATCTTATGACGTTTCACCTCAATATTTTGGGGATTATGACGTTTCACCCCATTCAGGTGACGTCTTATTCCTGGGCGAGAGATAGCAAGCCAGAAACTTAGAAGAAATCGTCTAATGATAGCCAGAATACAATGCTGAAACACGTCATCGTATCCTGAAGGGGTTAAGGGGGCCCACCTCGTCTTTTCTCTCTCTCTCTCTCCCAGCCAGCATTGTATGGAGATATCCGGCTTCGCTGGAGACATTTTCTATCGAAAAAATGTAAGGGAGAGAGAGAACAAATAAAAACGAGGTGGGCCCCCTTAAACAATCAAGGAGGATTTGACCATTTACGATCAGCTGGAAATAATCGAAGTAGACAATAAATACACCACCATCTGAGGAAGAGCACTTTATTGACAACGTTTCGCAGATAGCTTCATCAGGTCTGCGAAACGTTGTCAATAAAGTGTTCTTCCTCAGATGGTGTTTTTATCCATTTTGTCTACTTTTCAAGTACCGCTAACAATAAATACACCTTCAGTATCAGTCAGGTATAAAACAACTAAACGCGAGTGGTAACGGCACTATTAATTCATTTACTGAGGACCCGAAGCCGATGGTATTAAAACAGGAGCGAGCGGATTTGTCGGATTATTGCTTTTATATTTCTGCCTCATTTTTTTTTTTAAATTTTCGAAATTTATTTCAGCCTTTAAACTATTTTTTTACATTTACACTGTTAGTAAATTATCTAATTATATATATATATATATATATATATATATATATATATATATATATATATATATTGAGAATATATCACAAATACACGTGAGCCACTAAATGTTTCTAGTCTCTCAGTGGGGATCGACCCATCGACCATCAGAACGATAGCCGACGCTTTAATCAATTACACCACGGCAGTCTAAAAGACACTCAGCCTTCTATCCTATTTATGTTATGCCTAGTGGGTTTCCCTTCTCCCTAACATAAATAGGATAGAAGGCTGAGTGTCTTTTAGACTGCCGTGGTGTAATTGATTAAAGCGTCGGCTATCGTTCTGATGGTCGATGGTTCGATCCCCACTGAGAGACTAGAAACATATATATATATATATATATATATATATTATTAATGTACCTAGCTTTGCATAGGAGTGTATAACCTTTAGAATATGTATAATAGGATATGTATATGCCACTATGAATATCATTCGATTCCCAGTGATTTTAGTAACAATTAGTATATGTTGGCCCTTGAAAACTGCACGAAATGACTGCAAAATGCGAATAACAGTCCTAACACTATTACTGTTATTATAATTATATCAAGGGGGGGTCACCGGCTTTTTTTTTATCTTTCTTTACTTTTCTATCTTTCCCTGGCTTGTATCCATTCGGCCCCATTCAGCCAACTGGTTTAAGACGTTTATCCCCATTCAAGTGTTGATTTCTTCCTGGCGAGCGATAGCGAGCCAGCACTTTATGTAGAAATCCGGCTTCGCCGGAGACATTTTTCTATATAAAAATGTACAAATTTAGCTTGCTGTCAAAACAAAAAACATATTTATGCTGGTTTGCTACCGCTCGCCAGGAAAATATTGACACCTGGATGGGGTAAACGTCTTAAAACAGTAGGCTGAATGGGGCCGAATGGATACAAGCCAAAGAGAGAGGGAGAGAAAGAGAAAACAAAAAAGCGAGGTGGGCTCCCTTAATAAATATGTTCAATAACGATGACTATAGAGTACCGTATAATACACTACCTTCATTATAGAGTACCGTATATACACTACCTTCATTATAGAGTACCGTATATACACTACCTTCATTATAGAGTACCGTATTATACACTACCTTCATTATAGAGTACCGTATTATACACTACCTTCATTATAGAGTACCGTATAATACACTACCTTCATTATAGAGTACCGTATAATACACTACCTTCATTATAGAGTACCGTATAATACACTACCTTCATTATAGAGTACCGTATATACACTACCTTCATTATAGAGTACCGTATATACACTACCTTCATTATAGAGTACCGTATAATACACTACCTTCATTATAGAGTACCGTATAATACACTACCTTCATTATAGAGTACCGTATAATACACTACCTTCATTATAGAGTACCGTATAATACACTACCTTCATTATAGAGTACCGTATAATACACTACCTTCATTATAGAGTACCGTATAATACACTACCTTCATTATAGAGTACCGTATAATACACTACCTTCATTATAGAGTACCGTATAATACACTACCTTCATTATAGAGTACCGTATAATACACTACCTTCATTATAGAGTACCGTATTATACACTACCTTCATTATAGAGTACCGTATAATACACTACCTTCATTATAGAGTACCGTATAATACACTACCTTCATTATAGAGTACCGTATAATACACTACCTTCATTATAGAGTACCGTATAATACACTACCTTCATTATAGAGTACCGTATTATACACTACCTTCATTATAGAGTACCGTATAATACACTACCTTCATTATAGAGTACCGTATTATACACTACCTTCATTATAGAGTACCGTATAATACACTACCTTCATATGAGTAAATTACACTACCTTCATTATAGAGTACCGTATAATACACTACCTTCATTATAGAGTACCGTATTATACACTACCTTCATTATAGAGTACCGTATATACACTACCTTCATTATAGAGTACCGTATAATACACTACCTTCATTATAGAGTACCGTATTATACACTACCTTCATTATAGAGGGTGGAGTTCTGGACCCCCTTCTTGTTCTGGCCCCCTTTCTCCCTCATGCTTGCCCTATTAGTTTTGGTATTATAAGACATTCGCCCCATTATCCTGGCGATTTTATGACTTTTCGTGTTCCCTTCTAAATTACAGGTTCGCTATCGCTCACCAGGAAAAAATTGACATCTAAATGTCACGAAAAGGTCTTAATTTTGAGAAAGAAATGGGGCGAAAGGTCTTACAATCGCCGAACTAATGGGGCTAGCGTCTTAAAATTTGAAAAATAAAGGGGCTAATCATGAGGGAAGAGGTGGTCCAGAAAAACAACCACCTCCCCTTAAACACCGTATGAGAATTGACTACTTGCAAGTTTCAGGCTATAAGGAAGCTGGAGCTGTAGACATCGATGTTAAATACAAATACAATATGTATGAAGGTTTCTGATGGCTAAAGAGTATGTTGCAATGGGTTTATGATGGCTAAAATGTGTGTTGCAATGGGTTTATGATGGCTAAAATGTGTGTTGCAATGGGTTTATGATGGCTAAAATGTGTGTTGCATTGGGTTTATGTATTTATTAATGTAGGTTTCTGATGGCTAAAGAGTATGTTGCAATGGGTTTTATGGATTTATAAATGTAGGTTTCTGATGGCTAAAGAGTATGTTGCAATGGGTTTTATGGATTTATAAATGTAGGTTTCTGATGGCTAAAGAGTATGTTGCAATGGGTTTTATGATGGCTAAAGAGTATGTTGCAATGGGTTTTATGGATTTATAAATGTAGGTTTCTGATGGCTAAAGAGTATGTTGCAATGGGTTTTATGGATTTATAAATGTACTACAACCGAATTGTAACACTAAATTGTGTTGAATATCAATATCTACAGCTCCAACTTCCTTATAGAACGAAACTCGCAAGTGGTTAAAAATACCTCCTCATATGATACTTATATTCATGCCGTCAACTTGTCTGAGTTGACTTTTATCGAGGGTTGGGAATTGGGCCATGATCTGTGTGTGATAACCCGGGTTCGAATCCTGGTATACAGTATGTCTTAACCCCTTCAGCACCATGACACCTTCAGCACCATGACACCTTCAGCACCATGACACCTTCAGCACCATGACACCTTGTTACCTTTCATTCTGGCTAAAAATAAGGTGATTTTATGCAGTTTAAGAAGGACCTGTGTTACTAAGAGGGTTTATTGAGATCGTATTTACCCATTTGAGTCGAATAGGTAGATTGTAAACTAAAGAAAATCGTCTAATGGTAACCAGAATTGGATGCAAATTACGTCATGGTGGTGAAGGCGTTAGGGGGAGATAGGTCGCTTTTCTAGACCCACTTCTCCCTCATGTTTAGCCCCATATCTTTTGAGATTCTAAGACCTTTCACCCCATTTCGTTGTCTATTTCAGGACCGTTCGTGTTATTCAGGTGTCGATTTTTTCCTGGCGAGCGACAGCGAGCCTGTAATTCTAGTAGGAAACGGCCTTAGGCCAGGACATTTTTCTACCGAAAAATGTACAAAGTTATGTTAAAGTGGGTTTAGGGGTGATTTTTTAAGCTTGATGAAGGTCTAGGGAAGAAACTATAATAATATATATATATATATAAAACAAAAAAAAACTACCAAAATATAAACCCTGTGCCCTTAATGTGTACCCAGATGTTGAGAATGTTTATGTGATAGGTGACAGTCTTCTCATGCCCTCTCACAGTTGTCATCCGAATAAACTTAGCATATTAGACAGTAACAGCTATTTTCTAAGCATCCATTCTTGCCTGCTTCTGTATTAGCTGGGGTGTATCTAAAGTATTTGGTAGAGCCAGGTAGCAAATGACCTGTATTTTATAGTATATACAAAAAAAAAAAAAAAAAAAAAATATATATATATATAGCTGACAGGGAAGGGATTCGAACCGTGCAGGCAGAGTCGAACCTCCTACACCATCACGAGGGTTAAAAGAAGGAATTTGATACTTCTACCAGTATCAGAGTCAGGTTGGGAAGGAATACTGGTAGAAGTATCAAATTCCTTCTTTTAACCCTCGTGATGGTGTAGGAGGTTCGACTCTGCCTGCATGGTTCGAATCCCTGCCCTGTCAGCTATATTTGTCATCAAATAAATATATATATATATATATATATATATATATATATACTAATAAACTGCATGTATAACATGCAACACAATTCAATACTGCAACAATATATATACACACACCGACAAAAGAAAGAGAGGCAGAAGAAAAACGAGCTTGGATACACCGGGCGAGAAACTGATAGCTCGACAGCCCAATACGTTTCTCAATACCGAATATTGTAGCGGGGGAGATGTACGGGATTGGGATCACGACAATAAAGATGGAATTCATAGAGACTGGAGAAGAAAGAATCTATTTGCATATCCTCCAGAAGCTGGGGGAAGACAACACCATGTGATTTGAATATTGGTCCCGTTCAGTGGGTGCTGCGAAATGAAAGTGTGGGGGTGGTGTGTTGTGGGGAGGTGTTTAGAGGGGCAGCAGCAGCAGCAGAGTGTGTGTGTGTGTGTGTGTGTGTGTGTGTGTGTGTGTGTGTGTGTGTGTGTGTGTGTGTGTGTGTGTGTGTGTGTGTGTGTGTGTGTGTGTGTGTGTGTGGATGTGCTGTCATTGGGTTACATCAGGTGGGGGGGAGGGGGGGGGGGGTCATGAGGTAACAGCAGTGGGGGTGTGTGTCAGTGGGTTATAACAGCAGTGGGGTAGTGTGTCAGGGGGTTATAACAGCAGTGGGGGTAGTGTGTCGGGGGGGTTATAACAGCAGTGGGGGTAGTGCTGTCATGGGGTTATAACAGCAGTGGGGGTAGTGTGTCGGGGGGGTTATAACAGCAGTGGGGGTAGTGTGTCAGGGGGTTATAACAGCAGTGGGGGTAGTGTGTCAGGGGGTTATAACAGCAGTGGGGGTAGTGTGTCGGGGGGGTTATAACAGCAGTGGGGGTAGTGTGTCAGGGGGTTATAACAGCAGTGGGGTAGTGTGTCGGGGGGGTTATAACAGCAGTGGGGGTAGTGTGTCAGGGGGTTATAACAGCAGTGGGGGTAGTGTGTCAGGGGGTTATAACAGCAGTGGGGGTAGTGTGTCAGGGGGTTATAACAGCAGTGGGGGTAGTGTGTCAGGGGGTTATAACAGCAGTGGGGGTAGTGTGTCAGGGGGTTATAACAGCAGTGGGGGTAGTGTGTCAGGGGGTTATAACAGCAGTGGGGGTAGTGTGTCAGGGGGTTATAACAGCAGTGGGGGTAGTGTGTCGGGGGGGTTATAACAGCAGTGGGGGTAGTGTGTCAGGGGGTTATAACAGCAGTGGGGGTAGTGTGTCAGGGGTTATAAACAGCAGTGGGGGTAGTGTGTCGGGGGGTTATAACAGCAGTGGGGGTAGTGTCAGGGGGTTATAACAGCAGTGGGGGTAGTGTGTCAGGGGGTTATAAACAGCAGTGGGGGTAGTGTGTCGGGGGGGTTATAACAGCAGTGGGGGTAGTGTGTCAGGGGGTTATAACAGCAGTGGGGGTAGTGTGTCGGGGGGGTTATAACAGCAGTGGGGGTACTGTGTCAGGGGGTTATAACAGCAGTGGGGGTAGTGTGTCAGGGGGTTATAACAGCAGTGGGGGTAGTGTGTCAGGGGGTTATAACAGCAGTGGGGGTAGTGTGTCGGGGGGGTTATAACAGCAGTAGTGGTTCACAGGGTAACAGCAGCCAGGTACGTTATGGCGGGGTGAGAGGGGGGGGGGGGGGTTAAGGAGAACAGCCGTGTCTTGAGGTGTTTGTCACTCTGTTATCCTTGCATACGCTTTTGCAATATACGCATAATATACAGTATATTGACTTTTTTTCCTTTTTTTTTTTTTTTTTTTTTGGTGCAGTATATTGAAGATTGCATTCTTTGCTGCCATATCTTTCTCTTCAACAACAAAATTACAATCTTTCATAACTGATAATTTTAATTAATTTAAGGCGTTATATTCGTAATTTCCTTCCTAGACCTCTACCAAACTTAAATATAACACCCCAAAGAACCCCCTGTGAGATAGATTTGTACATTTTTCGAAAGAAAATGTTCCGGTCAAAGACCGACTCCTCCTCAATTACAGGCTCGCTATCTCTCACCAGGAACAAATTGACACCTAAATGCCACGAAAGGTCTTAATATTGGCAAAGGAATGGTGTTAATTTGTTTTCTCTCTCTCTCATACACATACACACACACACACACTGACACACACACACAAACACCCTCCCACCCCTTTCCACCGTTAGGCCAATGTATTATGCCCCTGATATTCAAGAAGCCAAACACACACACACAAACACATATATATACACACACCCTCCCACCTTTAGGCCAATGTGTTATGCCCTGATATTCGCTCGCTGTTTGTCTGTATAGCACGGGCGGCCCCAGAAACAATGCCGTTAGATTGGGAGCTCCGGCCGGCCCATAACAAGGTCCAAGTTGCTGCGAGGCTGTCAATTAATTTGTTGCTAAACTCCCTGGTGCCGCTTTGGTAGTGTTCGGCCTTTCTCGCTATAGTAGTAGTAGGCGGGCAAAGCATCAGCAGGGAGGGGGGGAGGGAGGGAGGGAGGGAGAGTGAGTGTGTGCCTTTCTCGTTATAGTAGGCAGGCAACAGCAAGGGTAGCAAAGAGAGAGAGAGAGAAATATTGTGCCTTTCTAGCTATAATACAGTAGTAGGCGGGCAAAGCATCAGCAGGGGGGGGGGAGAGAGAGAGAGAGAGAGAGAGAGAGAGAGAGAGAGAGAGAGAGCGAGAGCGCGAGAGCGAGAGAGCGAGAGAGAGCGCGAGAGCGAGAGAGAGCGCGAGAGAGAGCGCGAGAGCGAGCGCGAGAGCGAGAGAGAGCGCGAGAGCGAGAGAGAGCGCGAGAGCGAGCGCGAGAGCGAGCGCGAGAGCGAGAGCAAGCGCGAGAGAGAGCGCGAAAGAGAGCGCGAGAGAGAGCGCGAGAGCGAGAGAGAGCGCGAGAGCTAGAGAGAGCGCGAGAGCGAGAGAGAGCGCGAGAGAGAGAGAGCGAGAGCAAGAGAACATAAGAACATACGATCGCGGGAAACTGCATGCGGCCATGCGGCCCGTAAGAGGCAGCTCCCACTCGCACCCAGCCCATATCATCCATATGGGAATGCAACCTACGCCTAAAGCTTTCAACTGTTCCTGAGCTAATCACTGTTCTGGGCAGTGCATTCCACATGTTAACAACTCTATTCCCAAACCAGTGTTTTCCTATATCTTTCCTAAATCTAAACTTATCTAACTTGAACCCATTTGAGCGGGTTATGTCGTCGTTCTTTAGCTTTAATATCTCATCTATATCGTCAGAGAGAGAGAGAGCGAGAGAGAGAGCGAGAGCGAGAGCGAGAGCGAGAGCGAGAGCGAGAGCGAGAGCGAGAGCGAGAGCGAGAGCGAGAGCGAGAGCGAGAGCGAGAGAGCGCAGTGCATGTGAGGCATCCACGTGAATGTTCCAAACTCTACAGATTCTTAGTTAGATTAAGGCCTAACAAATGGAAGCTCAGTAAAAGGGGAAGGTCTACTGGGAGATAAGAAAGGAGTTCATAGAGGGCACAATACTGACTTGTGAAAAGGTTAAGGGGAGGTATTTAGTTTGTTCCCTAGACCTCCATCAAGCTTAAAATTACTCCCTCTTGACCCCCTTTCAAGATAAATTTGTAAATTTTTCGGTAGAAAAATGTCCCGGCCGAAGGCCGATTCCTCTTAAATAACAGGTTCGCTATCGCTCACCAGGAAAAAAATGACACCTAAATGGCACGAAATGTCTTTAAATTTACAGAAATGGGGCGCAAGTTGTTAAAATCGCCAAAGTAGTGGGGCGAACGTCTTAAAATCTCAAAAGCAATGGGGTTAAAGATGAGAATGAAAGGGGTAAACAAAAAAAATCCCTCAACTGGAAATCTCCCCTTAAGGGGATAGTGGCCGGTTTTTGGGCTAGTAATTCATGTATTCATTTATTTCATGTATTCATTTATTTCATGTATTCATTTATTTCATGTATTCATTTATTTCATGTATTCATTTAATGCATGTATTCATTTATTTCATGTATTCATTTAATTCATTTATTCATTTAATGCATGTATTCATTTATTTCATGTATTCATTTAATTCATGTATTCATTTATTTCATGTATTCATTTAATTCATGTATTCATTCATTTCATGTATTCATTTAATTCATGTATTCATTTATTTCATGTATTCATTTATTTCATGTATTCATTAATGCATGTATTCATTTATTTCTTTGTTTCCTCGCTAGACCTCCATTAAGCATAGAAAAACACCCCCTAGGATGATCCCCCTTCAAGATACATTTGTAAATTTTTCGGTAGAAAAATGTTCCGGCCATAGGCCGGTTTCTATTTAAATTACAGGCTCGATATCGCTCGCCAGGAAAAAATCGACACCTAAATGGCACGAAACGTCTTAAAAATGACAACGAAATGGGGCGAAAGGTATTAAAATCGCCAAACTAATGGGCCGTCATAGAATCTGAAAACTAATGGGGCTAAGCATGAGGAAGAAGGGAGATCAGAAAAACGGCCCATGTCCCCTTAAAGGTCTATTGGGAGATACGGAAAGGGTTAAAAAAATAGTAAATACCGGCTCATTAAAAGGGTAAAGGTCTATTGGGAGATACGAAAGGGTTCATAAAGGGTAAATATTGACTCATAAAAAGGGTAAAGGTCTATTGGGAGATACGGAAAGGGTTCATAAAGAGTAAATACTGACCCATAAAAAGGGAGCGAGTCTAATGAGAGATACGAAAGGGTTCACAATGGGTTAATATTGGCTCATAAAAAGGGTAACATTCTATTGAGAGATTAGAGGTTCATAGAAGGTAATTTCTGGCTGGTAAAAAGGGAAAGGCTATTGGGAGATACGGAAAGGGTTCATTAAGGGCAAATACTGCCTCATAAAAAGGGTAAGTAGCTATTGGGAGATGATAAAAGGGTTATTATGGGGGTAGTGCTTGTTGTTTGGTATATTATGGGGGTAGTGCTTGTTGTTTGGTCTATTATGGGGGTGGTGCTTGTTGTTTGGTCTATTATGGGGGTAGTGCTTGTTGTCTGGTCTATGTATCCATTAATTTATATATTACTTAGTTTCCTCGCTAGACTGCCATCAAGCTTAAAAAAACATCCCCTAGACCCCCTTTCAAAATAAATTTGTACCTTTTTCGGTAGAAAAATGTCCCGGCCTAAGGCCTGTTACTTCTGAAATTACAGGCTCGGTGTCGCTCGCCAGGAATAGATAGACACCTCAGTGGCACGAAAGGTCTTAATATTGACAAATAAATGGGGCGAAAGGTCTCAAAATCGCCAAACTAGTGGAACGAACGTCTTAAAATCTCAAAATTAATATGCTCAACATGAGGGAGAAGGGGGTCCAGAAAAAAACTACTATCACATCATATTATGTTGTAGAGTGGGCTGACTTAAAGGAATTTCAATATGATAAGATAATATCTTCTGGGTCATAAACTGGAGAAGGTGTGATTAAATAGGATCTATAATGCTTCGATCCATTAGTTTAAAGATTTTAAAAAGGTTCACCTCAATAGATTGGCGAATATACGTTTCACCCCATTCAGGTGTTGATATCGTTCAGGGTGAGCCATAGCAAGCCTGTAACGAGGAAGAAATCAGCCTCTGACCCTGACATTTTCTATCGAAAAATGTAAACATTTCGCTTGAAGAGGGTGCGGGTGGGGATTCTCTAGTTTGAAGGAAGTGTTTTTGTTAGCCTAGGGGAGAAACTATAATACATTGCTCGAAAAAAAAAATCCTCAATAATAATTTAACAAAATATTACAATAACCCACAAGAGGTCGGACCATATTGTGTTAAAACCGCCCGACCATCTCCAGCAATCTCAAATATAATGGAACGAAATTCAAGCCAAAGGTAAATCAGAAACATGAGAAACCCGAATTGTCGAAGCCCTTCCAGAACCAAGAATTAGAGAGCGAAATTCCTCAAAGCTACAGAACAGGAGAACAAGATGAGATTTGGGGAAAGATGAGATTCCAACAGAGGCAGGTGGTGCTTAACATGATCTGGTCCGACATCTTGTGGGTTATTACGATATTTTTTGTATTCATTATTGAGGATTTGGCTTGCTTTTGCCATTTGCGAGCAATGTTGTTTAGTTTGTCCCTTAAGCTAACAAAACGCCTTCCCAGACTATATATAAAAAAAAAAAAAAAAAAAAACTTCCTGGCAAGCTTGTACATATATTTTTCGATATAAACTCCAATGGTACAGGCTTGATATCGCTCGCACAGACAAAGAAGAAAAAACAAACAACCCAGAATCGGGTGAAGCGTCTCATTCTCGCCAAACAGATGTGGTGAAACGCCTTATGCTAATGGAGCAACACAGGGGAGAGTCTAAAGGATCCCCCCCGGACCAAATAGGGTAAAAGTGATGCCGGCTTTGATTTCCCTGGACAGTTATAGCCCAAACCATCATAAGGGGCAAAGGAGGGACGTTCTTGGAAGGTGGGGGAGTATTGAACCAAGAAACTCATATGGGGAGAGAGTGTCTGGGGGAGAGGGGAGAATAATAAACACCTATACAGGCTATACAATGAGAGAGAGAGAGAGAGAGAGAGAGAGAGAGAGAGAGAGAGAGAGAGAGAGAGAGAGAGAGAGAGAGAGAGAGAGAGAGAGAGAGAGAGAGAGAGAGAGAGAGAGAGAGAGAGAGAGAGAGAGAGAGAGAGAGAGAGAGAGAGAGAGACCTTCAAATACACACAAATACATTGCAAAAGGTTGTGCATATTAGATTGTCATGCATTCATTGATCACGTTAAAAAGACAGGCAAATACAAATTGGACATTATACTAGAATTAAGAAAATTTATTTCTTCCTAACTTATTCTTCCTTAAAACTTCTCGTATTCTATCAATATTCGATTCAATTTAGTTGAAGGGTTTGTGGAAGTCAAAAAGATGAAATATTAATTACCCGTTATATTTCAAGAGGGCCTTTCAAAGCTGAGTAAAATCGTTTAGTGCAAGCCCGATTATAATGAAAAGAATGCATCACCATACACTATAAATAATATAGAGGCATTAAATGGTAAATACAATCTGGTTGAGGAGGTGTGGTGGAGTGGTCATGCCTATGGACTGGTAATCCAATGGTCCCGGGTTCGAATCCCGATGTATCAATGGGAAGATTATATTGGGATGGAATTTGTGCTGTACCTAGTATCAGTGCATTACCACAAAGCCCACCGAAAGCCAAAAAATACCCTCATTGTTTCCTGATTGAATAGCATTGTATGAATATTCCCATATTCAAAATATGCTACAGGTGGGCAATGCCTAGTGAGTTCATTGCTCAATAGGTGGCGTGCTGAGAGTGAGGGTCCGAGTCTAGGTGGTGAGACACTGGAGCGAAGCAGCTTCAGAGATGTGGCTGCTTCGAGCTGTGGGTGGGCAACCGTGTATCTTGCGAAGGCAAGATATCGGGGGCTGGTTGTATCCCAAAATGTTTCACATGTCTCACTCCCTAGACTGGAACGAAACCTCACGGGTTTCGCCGTTCAATGTAAGGTTGAGTGTACAGGCTCTCAGCCTATGCCCGAGAGGGAGTAGTTGGAATATAGAAGACAAAAAAATATATATATAAAAATGGATAGTGCCTTACTTACTCGATATCATTTGTTATCCTTTTGCGGAAATCGTTCATCACTTCCGCTTAAGCTTTAATGTGTAAATTATTAGTATTATGGACAGCATAGTTATCCTATTTGTATATATGCATTTACATAGCACTAAAGGGGTTAATTCAAAGAGCGTTAGGAGGACGTTTTGTTGTGTTTGGACCCCCTTCGCTCATACTTAGCCCCATAAGTTTTAAGATTTTAAAGACCTTTCGCCCTATATCTTCGTCAATATTAAGACCGTTCGTGCCGTTTAGGTGCCGATTTTACCCTGGCGAGCAACAGCGAGCTTGTAATTTAGGAGGAACCGGCTATCGGCCGAAATATTTTTCTTTAAGCTTGAGGAAGTGCTAGGAAGCAAACCCCTCCCCCTTTAAGAGGGGATGGGCCGGTTTTCTGGACCACTTTCTCCCTCATGTTTAACCCCATTAGTTTTCAGATGTTAAAATGTTTGCCCCATTAGTTAGTCGATTTGAAGACCTTTCGCCCCATTTCTTCGTCAATATTTAGACCTTTCGTGCTATTTAGGTGTCAATTTTTCCCTGGCGACCGATAGTGAGCCTGTAATGTTGGAAGAACCGGCCTTCGGCCGGGAAATTTTTCTACCGAAAAATGAACAAATTAATCTAGAAGGGGGATCTAATGGATGTTTTTTTGTTTTAATTTGATGGAGGTCTAGGGAGGAAACTAGAAACATCATGAATAATGCATGCAAAAATCGCCCAAAAAGTGAACCATCTCCCCTTTAAAGATAAATGAAGAGTTATAGACCAAATATTATCCAGGAAATGGTGGAGAAAGAAGGACGGGGGGTGGGAGATTGATTGGAATTAGGTGTCAGGCAGGGAGATAACGTGCGTGTGTGTGTGTGTGTGTGTGTGTGTGTGTGTGTGTGTGTGTGTGTGTGTGTGTGTGTGTGTGTGTGTGTGTGTGTGTGTGTGTGTGTGTGTATACTGTATATGTGTGTGTGTATATACTGTATGTGTATGTGTGTGTGTGTATATATGTGTATGTGTGTGTGTATATATATGTGTGTGTGTACGGAGGAGGGGGAAGGGAGGATGAGGGAGGAGAGGTGAGGGAGGAGAGGTAAGGGAGGAGGAGGGAGGAGAGGTAAGGGAGGAGGAGGAAGGGAAAGAGGTGGGGAATATTTAGATTTTTGACTCCGGTAACAAGGGTGGAGGTATTCTGGGACGGGAGGTAAGGGTGGGGGGATTTAAAAAATAAAGGAATGGGAAGGGGAAGGTGTGGGATTTGGGGGAAGAGGGAGGGAGAGACCATGTTTGAAGAAGGGGGAGAATTGGGGGAAGGAAGAGAGATTTTGAGAGAGGAAGGAGGGAGATATTGAGAGAGGAATGAGGGAGATTTTCAGAGAGGATTGAGGGAGATTTTGAGAGAGGAATGAGGGAGGAAGGGGTAGATTTTGAAAAGAAAGGAAGAGAGAGGAAGGGAAATGATACTGAGGTTGGAAGGAGGCGAGACGAGGGAAGGAAGATGATATTAGGGAAGGAAGGAAGGAAGGAAGGAAGGGAGAGGAAGGATGGTGATAAACCGGGGGTGGGAGGAGGAGGGGGGGGGGGTATAAGTGTTGAAAGGAGGGATCTTGGATAGTAGGTGGGGAGAGAAGAAAGGGACATATTGGGAAGGAGGGAAGGAAGAGAGGGAAGAGAGATGGGAAGTAGGGAAGGGAGATAACAAGGAAAGCAGGTAGTGAAGGGATGAAAACAGCAAAAAACAGTGTTTAGTGGGCTGTTTCTAACATTGTCAAGGGTCAGGGATGCAAGGTCAATGAGACCCCCCCCCCCCCACACACACACGCATTGCCACCCAACCCGAGTGATGCTGGGGCAAGATCGAGTGGTCATCGTTTCCTTCGGATGCCATTTTGGTGACTCTCATCAAACAAAGATGTATTATTATATTATTCATCATGTAGAATGCATACCCAAAGATGGAACTAGATATCCTGTACCAGTATTTTCGAATGTTCATTATGGGTATGAAGACATGTAAGTGAAAGAAGAGGATACTAATCACCAGTAGCACCAAAATGGCGGACGTTGGCCGATCTCTGTTACTAAAGGATCTCTTCCCAACCCCCTCCCCTGTGACTCAAGGGTGGTGGTGTTGGTGTTGTTTTTGTTGATGCCAGCCAGGGGGACACGGTTTAATATTCCACCTTCAGTACCGGGCCGGACGGGGGGGGGGGGGGGGTCTCTGGGGGGCAAGATTTCTTAATGCCACCGAGATAGTGCAAGTTCCTACAGTCATGGTCAAAAGTCGTTCCCACCTTGACAACTTCAACTAAATATTTTGTTCTTGATATGCGGAAGTGATACTCTAGGCCAAACTGATCATCTAGCTATCTATTGCCTGACGCCGTGATCCCCGAAGGGGTGGCCACGAACGAACTGCCCCCATGCACCTCTGTCCCCAGTCAGTCGACGCCCTTCCTCCCAACCAGCACCTCCTTCATCCATATACTTCCTCACTTCATCCTTCCACCTTTCTTTCGGTCTACCTCTCCCTCTTTGTCCTTCCACCTCGCTCTTGTACACCTTCTTAGTCATTCTCTCGCTTCTCATACGTTCCATATGGCCGAACCATCTCAAGGTGTTCCTTTTCACACTTTACAGCACATCTACCTCTACACCACACCTCCTCTTCCTCATTCGTCTGTCTATCCCTCCATGTAACTCCGCACGCACTTCTCAAGTAACTCATTTCGACCCCTCTCACTCTTGGTCTGAGTCTCTTCTCACACGTCCGTGCTTCGCTTCCGTAAGTCAGTGTCGGGATTACCACACTGTCATGCAAGGACTTCTTCACTTCCATACTGACCACCCTATTTCTTGTTACTGCTTTCAGGGTTCCTACAACCCTCTTCCCCTGTTGTACCCTCTCCCGCACTTCTTCATCCATAGTCCCATCTTTACTCAACACACTGCCCAGATACTTAAAAGAGCTGACGATCTCCATAGCCTGACCATTCACCTTCACCTCACACTCTGTGACTTCATGCCTTTCGAAGACCATAACCTTGCTCTTCCCCGCATTTACCTTCAAATTCCGTTTTTCGCACACTGTTCCAAACTCGTTTACCAGACCCTGCAACTCCCATTCATTATCGCTGTATCATCCGCAAACAGCAGTATAGGTAGCTTCCACTCATTTCCCTCCCTTTTTAGCGATACACCTACATCCAATGCTCTTCCTAGTATTTCTTTCATGACTCCATCCATATATACAGTAAACAACCACGGGGACATCACACACCCCTGTTTCAACCCAACATGCAGGTCAAAGAACTCGCTCTGCTCATTCTCCACACATACTGCCGCCTTTGCACCCTCATACATGCTCTTCACTGCTTTCAGCAACTTGCCATCTACTCCGTATATTCTAAGTACTTTCCACATACCTTCTCTATCCACTCTGTCATAGGCCTTTTCCAAGTCCATAAAGGCAACATACACCCTTTGTTGCTTCTCCAGATATTTCTCCACAACACAATTCAGGGTAAAAATCTGATCTACACATCCTCTTCCCTTTCTAAAATCTCCCTGCTCGTCGCCTATCCAATGTCACTATTCCTGTGTATTGAGAACTTTTTGGTTCGAGGGAGGCGATTGTATTTGGTGACGCTGATATTATTGACCTAGTTTAATTCACAGTACTCTCACCTATCTCAATACTACAGACTACCGTATATCTAAATTATCAAATATAAAATCTCGAAACGGCTATGTAGGGAGTTAGTCAGAGGAGCATCAATGGCGTCAAATATAACTGTCTTAATAGCGTAATGCATAGTGTGCGGATTTCGATGCGAGTATCCTGGGTTCGAGTCCTCGGAGTGCCACATGTATTTGTTGATTTCATTAATTGAGTTTATATGTGAAGTTGGTTGGTGTAAAAAACATAATAATACAAACTGTCCCAACTTGATCGTAATAGAAACTTGCTCCCCGGGTTGTCTCTAGGGGCGGAGCTTCCGGTCCGATATTGGTAATGAAAATCCCGACTGATGGAGTTGGAACGGCGGGGGTTTAGTTGAAGTTGGAATTGTCTATATATTTTCGGTCTGCTCGTTTCCCTCTAGTATCCCATGGGCACTGGATTCGGCTGAGAATATATATGTGTGTGTTTGAGCATGTCTGTTTATGTTTGTGTTTGCATACAGTCAACGGTTTCTGATCCGATAATTAATTAACGAAGGACCACCCTATTTTTATGATGTAAAATAGGCTGTAATTATAGGCCGTTTCACTCCAGCTGACGGTAAATTGTCATGTCCACATCCTAATTACTCAGCTATTACGGAGGTTTTGTAGCGAAACATGTTAATTATGAGAACTTTACATAAATATGACAGATAAAGTGTTTCTATAATTTTCCACTAAGTATAGCAATATTCGGTGCTAAGGGATTGAATTTACTGTCAGCTGAAATAATACCGACTATAGGCTGTAGGATGGGAAGGCACCGGGCATCAATGGCTTTTATGGAGACCTTCTTAAGGGGAGGTTTTTAGTTAGTTCCCTAGACCTCCATCAAGCTTAAAATTACACCCTCTAGGCCCCCTTTCAAGATAAATGTGTACATTTTTCGGTAGAAACATTTCCCGGCCAAAGGCCGGATCCTCTTAAATTACAGGCTCGCTATCGCTCGCCAGGAAAACATCGACACCTAAATTGCATGAAAGGTCTTAAAATTGACAGAAATGGGGCGAAAGTTCTTAATTATGGTGCGAATGTCTTAAAATATCAAAAGCAATGGGGCTAAACATGAGGGAGAAAGGGGTCCAGAAAAAAATCCCTCAAGTGGATATCTCCCCTTAACTCTGAGTACCAGCGACGTGGGTTATATTTTAATCTAGCTATATTTAGACGATACTGTGTAGCTTAGGAAAGCTCTGGAGAGTCTGTGGTAGTTAAAAGGGTTGGCTAAGATAGTTTGAGGCATTATTATTGCTAGAGGTCCTTCCTAAGCTGAATAAAGTCGTCTAATAGTTGCCAGAATATGATAAATAGGACGTCCCTGGTACTGAATGGGTTAAAGTCGGGCTTGAGTCAATGTTCCCTGGGTTGCACGAGGTCCTGACTGCTGTCTGGTGAACTAGTACCATTACCCTTGACTGGAAAAGGGCCTTGATCATCCCTATCTGGAAATGGCAAGGGGACCAACAGGACTGCAACAATAACCGTGGCGTTACATTGTTCAGTGTGCTGGAAAGGTCTTTGTCTATAAAGTATATATATATATATATATATACACACACACACACACACTCTGGCATATACCCCATAGCTTGGGGTGACCAACTCGAGTCAGAGCCCGAACAGAAATAACATTTAAACTTCCAGTTCTTAGGGTTCGGGACCACTTCCGCGTTCCCTTGCCCCTTACTCTGTCTGTCTAGTAGGTGAAATTGCCTATAATTTACTGATGCAAATTCAGGATCACCTGCGAAAGGTCAGAGACCCGAGCAATCCAAGCTTCACACACTCCTTTGTACAAAAATAACACTTGACCGAATTCTGGTTCATCAGGTTCTTATGAAATGCTGGCTTCAGTCTAGAAAAGCGTTGTTTGCAGCATATGTCTACCTCAAATAAGTATTTGTCTCAATGCATAACGAGACAATGTGAACACTAGTTTGATTCCGTGAGATACCAGCCGCAATGATTACTCTGATTATAATCCGGACTTTACATGGAATGAGAGAGTTCTGTCAATTGTGGTGGTCAGTCCTCATATCTTACACGTACACTCAGAGGTGAAATAGAGGTATGTCCTGGCACCCTAATTTTTCAACAATTGCAACTGTTATGTGTTTCTCTCTTGTCACCTCTTTTTCCTTCCTCGAGTCTTTTGCTGATCCTCCCTACCCCTTGTGGGAGTAAGGGCTGGCTACTGACTGACTGACTGATTGGACTATTGGCTGGGTGGGTTTCAAGTCAAAACGGCCACACTCCGAAATGGCCACAACCAAAACGGCTACAAACCAATATGGCCACAGTCCTAAATGGCCACAGACCGTGATGGCCACAATCCTAAATGGTCACAGACCGAAATGGCCACAGACCGTGATGGCCACAGACCGAAATGGCCACACGGGAGAGGCTGTCACCCACGCGCAGGTTGTTGTTGTTCCCCAAGCTGCCTGGCCGAACAGCCCCAAGGCCCCGAGCAAGGCCAAGGCCATAACCGAGCGCCCCCACAGAACCCTCCCTGCCGACCACAATAAAGCCTGGGTGACCGAAGCCACTCCATGGCGGGGAGCTGGGGAGGGTGAGGAAACGCCCGGGAAACCAAAGCCCCACCCAGGGCCCTGTGCCCCTCAGCAATTATGAAGAGAAAGTTGAGGGGCAAAGGAAAAATGTGACGCTTTGGCTTCCAATCTTGGTAGATTGGGAGGTCAATCCACGGAAGAGACGCCGTCACTTGAGATCTAGAAAATATATAAGTAAAAGGAACAGTCAGAGTAAGCTATGGGTATGGCAGAGATCGCTCAGTTCTCACTCTGATAGACCAGCCCATCACCAGCCCACGCGCAGGTAGTACAAAGGAGTACAAAGGAAATCAAGCAACAACAGATCTAGTGACCCTTCTAGGCTGCTTGTCCTCCAAAACACTGAGGATCAAGTGTCCAAACAGTGGTTTAGAGTGGGTAAGGGAAAATTGGAAAGGGAACTACTGCCCTGGAACTAATATCCGTGGTAAGATTAGGAAGTTAGTAGGGGACATATGGGTTAGTAACTGAGGGGAGGATAAAATAAAGTGAGTTAAGGTCAGCCACCAGCGCTCGCACTCGTTCAATCCACTACTCAGATTGACAAGTGTTTTGTGATCTATTGAACTGTATGTGTTAATAGTCTTAGATAATAAAATAAATAACACTTGAGTGATAAAACTGCTCAAATATATCTAATTGTAATATAAAAACTGCATATACATTATACAGTATATATATATGTATTTCGGGTTATGTTGTGTACCCATCTTCAGAGAGACTGACAGATTTTTAGAAAACTCACAGAATATATACAAAGGCAGCACTATTCTAGGATGCCAACAATGAATTTCCTGACTTTGTATATATTCTATGAGTTTTCTAAAAATATGTCAGTCTCTCTGAGGATATATATATATATATATATATATATATATATATATATATATATATATATACCGGTAATATATATATATATATATATATATATATATATATATATATATATATATATATATATATATATATATATATATACAGTATATATATACAATTACATATACATGGCATAAATACTTTAACAAAGGTTTATTGTCGCTACTTTTCATAAGAGAGAGAGAGAGATTTCTCTCTCTCTCTCTCTCTCTCTCTCTCTCTCACATTATGTTTTGTTTCAATATGAAAACAACACGGAACCATGGCTGGAAGTTAGAATTGAAAAGATTCAGCATTAGTATTTGTGGAAACTTTTTCACATATAAGATCTGTTTTATGTAGAACAAACTTCCCTAAGAAATTGTAAACAGTTCGTCACTAGAGCAGTTCAAGAAGAAAGTAGATAAGATGGGTTGGGTGTGAGGGGGATCTGCCAGATGTGGGCCAATCCGCGCTCTGAAGACCCCCATTGTCTGACCTCTGACCATTTTGGTGAGGTCGGTCCTCATGGTATTAGTGAGGTGGGCCTATAATTAGGCCTTGTGATTGGGATTGGGTGTGAGAGGGATCTGCCTTGAGTGGGCCAATCGGTTTTCTGCAGACTCCCATTTTCTTATGTTCTTATGTTTACACACTCTGTAATGAGTGTAGTCCACTAAACAAGACACATTACAGTATCCTCCTTTGCTGATATATATATATATATATATATATATATATATATATATATATATATATAACTGCTAGGGCTCAGATTCGAACCATACAGGTAGGAGGTCCAGCCACCTATACCACCAAGAATAGGTGGGTGGAATAGGCTACCAAGTGATATAGTCGGATCAAGAACGATAGGGAGCTTTAAGATAAAATTAGATAGGCATATGGACGAGATGGGTTGGGTGTGAGGGGGATCTGCCGGGTGTGGGCCAGTCGGCGCTCAGCAGACCCCCGTAATCTTGTGCTAATCTCTGACCGTTTTGTTGGGGTCAGTACTCAAGGTATTAGTGAGTTGGGCTTATAATTGGGCCTTGTAATTGGGGTTGGGTGTGACTGGGATCTGCCTTGTGTGGGCCGATCGGCTTTTTGCAGACTCCCATTATCTTATGTTCTTATGTTCTTATGAAGGTTAAAAGGAGAAATCTGATACTTCTACCAGTATTCCTCCCCAACTCAACTATGGTGGGAGGCAGACAGTCTTTTTATCGAATTCTGGCATCCCTAAGCATGACTAGTTGTTAATTTACCATATACTATATATATATATTATAACACAGAAATCTGAAGCGGGCATACCGGCCCGCACGAGGCACATCTTTTCACACCCATATATATCCCCAATAGAATATTTATATCACTACAGAACCATCCAAAATGCATGGATAACAATATATTAGATCTTCTAGCTAAAAGAGAGGAATAAATAGAATAATTATCAAGCAAGGCGAAATTCACCTCTTATTTACTATCGGAATCTATCAAAACAGGTCAAAAAGGAAATTAAGAAAGCAAAAAGGAATTATGAAATCAAGATAGCCAACGACTCAAAAATAACCGTAAAGCTTTTTACCAACTATATAAATCTAAAGTTAGAGATGCAATAGGTCCCCTTAATACTTCGATAGGAGAAATGACTGATGATGAGTTAGAAATGTACAGCACATTAGTCACTTTCTTTCAGTTTTCACTAATGAAAATTTGGCTCAGTTTACAGAATTCCGTACGGTATATAGCAGCGCTACTGATCAACTGGCGTCCCATGGTCCAGATCTGGACCTCGGAAAGATTGCGTTTGGATCGTATAATGCCCATGTCGGCAACAGAAAAAAACTACGGGAAAAAGGACTCGAGTTGTTTATACTGGTTGTCAGCTACTGATCCAAATGTTCATGTTCCTTATTTCCCTCTTCTCATTTTAGTTCTTGTACATATATTTTATCCACCCTCTCTTTCTTCATTATTTTCCACTTCCTTCTTTACTTCTTGCACACATCTATAATGCGCCCTCTCTTTTTCATTGTTCTTTTCTTTAGTTCTTGTACATTTCATTTATCCGCCCTCTCCTGTTTACGAGTTTCCTGCCTTATAAGCGCCCCGCCCTAGTTAGCTATACAACACAACTGTTCTTCCTTTCACTGAACCAAACTTCTGTTATGTTACCCGGGATACCGAATTTTTACAATTAGCCTTTCCCTTCCCCAATATAAATTTTTCTTCCAGTATCTACCTTATCAAATTACCTCTTCCTTGTCATCTTGTGGTATATATAGCCTATCGAATTACGTCCTTCTTGTCAACATGTTGGCTATAACACAATTGCTCTTTCTTTCACTGATCCAAACTTCTGTCTTGTTTCCTGTGATACCGAACCTCCTTCATATAATTTTCCGTCCAGTGTCTAACTTACCAAATTACCTCCTTGTCAACATGTATAGCTTATCGAATTACGTGTTTCTTGTCAAAATGTTCTAAGTTTTGTCTTAAAAAAACAGTAGAATTATTTCTTTCCTTTTAAATTTAAAAGCTGTATCAGTGTTTGAGTTGATATTTTTAAATAAGAAATCTAGCCATTCAAATACAATTATGTGTTTTTCAAAACCAAATGTAGTTTAGTGATACCCATAATTAGCGCAGGTAGGTTTGCCTTTGTTTAACATGTTTATTAAGGTAAAACCACACATACAGCAGGTTTTCCATTAAGCAGGTCTGCTATTGATGCGTTGATACTGCTTATTTTGTTAGTGTTTATATCATTAGCTTGACAACCAATAGAAACAAAGTGTGCTCATTTGATTCATACATATATTTTTTTTATTCTCAGTATAAGATAATATTATTTTTATTTGGCTAGAATTAGACAATTTAATTCAGCTTACAAAGGACCTTTAAGTGTCAAAGGAGCAAATACTGTGTTAATTAACCCTTCCACTCCCACTGGTCCTTCCTAAATTGAGTATAATCGTCCAATGATAGCTACATCTTGTTCAATATAGGTAGGCCAGAAATCCCGATGCCTCTCATAGCTCAGATGGGACTTCATTAATTGACCTAATATAGCTAACATTTGGGAAGGGTCAGCCAGGGAATAGGTGTGGAATTTACAACCCATTTGCTCCAGCCTTTTTTTAGTTACAAAGTTTAGGGACCACAATTTCTGGCCTACTGATAATGCATGGACTGTATAATGAAACAAAGGGACGCATCTTCAATTTGCTGTATTGATATTCAGGTTCAGAATTCGTACAGCTATTATGTTCTGGCTAATACAAAGTTAGTGTATAATTCATGCAATTGGACCTTCATCCACACTAATTGAGTACTCTGCAAACCCGCGTAATCTTGTGTTGACCTCTGACCGTTTTGGTGAGGTCGGTCCTCATGGTGTTAGTGAGCTGGGCCTATAATTAAGCCTTATAATTGGGGTTGGGTGTGAAAGGGATCTGCCTTGTGTGGGCCAATCAGCTTTCTGCATACTCCCATTTCTTATGTTCTGTTAATGTCATGCATATGACTATCCAAATTACGTTTCAAAATTTCCACCGTTCCTGAGCTGATTAAAGTACTAGGCAAACTGTTCCACATATTCACAGCCTTATTTCCAAATCAATGTTTACGTATGCCTTTCTTATAGCGAAACTGTTATCGTTTGAATATATTTGTACGGATAATTTCGCAATCATTCAGCTTAAATACTTTACTAATGTCCCCTTTGTATTTCCCGTTCATCCTTAAATATACCTCTATAATATATCTACAGCTTCGTCTTTCTAATTAATGTAAGCCGAGGGTTTTTAACCTCTCTTTATGTGATAACCGTCTAAAATTGTGGATAGTTTTTGTCATTCTACGTTAGATTGCCTTCAGAAAATCGTAATGCATTCTATAATAAGACCACCAAAACTAAACAGCATAATCCATAATTATGAGGTATCACTAATAATATATAAAGTTTCAAGATAACATTCACAGTTCTGTTACTCACACTCCTCGAGATGAACCAGAGAATCCTGTGTGCCTTGCTACGAATGCTTATAAATTGTTTCCTATTCTTCAGTTCATTGCTAACAAACACACCCAGATCTTTCTAGCAGTCGGAGTTTTCTAATTCCGTACTAGCTAGTATATATTTTTATTTGTATTCACCGTCTTTATCTTTAATATTATGCCTTTATCAATGTTAAAATTCATATACCAATTTACTAACCGTTCATGTAAAGTATCTAGATTACTTTGGAGGTATCTATATATATCCGAATCTACATATCTCCTCAACTTGGTATCGTTTGCGAAGACGATAAATATATACCGGTATATATATATATATATATATATATATATATATATATATATATATATATATATATATATATATATATATTGTTGTGGTTGTACAATGTGTGATGGTCATAGCGTTCGTGATCACATAATGTTTATGAAGTATTTTTTTTTTTTTTTTCTCTGGTCGAGTTCATGTGTGACCCTCGGAGGCAGTTAAGACATGGTGGGAATGATCCAGATTAATTTTTCTAGGTGGTCAGTAATTTTCTCAGTATTGATTAAGCAATATTCCTCTAATTGATGAAAGACTAATGGGACGGTCAATTTATGGGACTGATTTATCATCTTAAGGAAATTGAAACAATATTTGCAAGCTTCCACTATGTTACAGTATATCTAAGTGATTACTATTTATGAATTAAGGATGGCTATTATAATGCAACTAGTACCAAGTGTTTGTAGTATTTCATAATAGAGTAACATTTATTTGATTTGTGTAAGTGACAAGAATATTCTCAATTCATAGTTGTGGGGGTTATTATGGTATATTAAATTAATATTGAAGATATTGCTTGATTTTGCCATTTTCGAGCAGTGCATTTTAGTTTATCCCCTTAGCTAATAATAAACGCCTTCCCAGACTTCCTTCAAATGAAAAAGAAATGCCTACACAGACCCCCTTCAAGTTAAATTTGTAATTTATCGGGGGGAAATGTCCCGCCTGAAGGCAGATTTTTTGTAAGTTGCAGGTTCGCTATCGCTCGACTAAATTAATAAGCGCCTTATTATTGATAAACTAATGAGGTAGAGCGTCTTAAATGCTCCTAACAAATGGGATCGATACAGGGGAAACCAAAAAGAACTCCCTCGAACCAAATAGAGTTAACAGCTCTTTATCTCCTAACAAACGACTCCCTCTTCTCAACTTTCTCTCTCTCTCTCTCTCTCTCTCTCTCTCTCTCTCTCTCTCTCTCTCTCTCTCTCTCTCTCTCTCTCTCTCTCTCTCTCTCTCTCGTAAATATAAAGTATTATGAAGTTTATATACGTAATGGGTATTATCCGTCAATTGGTATCTTATTTTTATGCATATTTCATATTTTATCTAGATATATTTGAACGTTATTTTTACTCCATTTCCTTTGCCAAAAAACTATATTATATACAGTTAAATATATCACAACAAAAAATGTCAATCTGAGTAGTGGATTGAACCAGTGCGAGCGCTGGTGGCTGACCTTAACTCACTACCTGCTTGTGGGTGACAGCCTCTCCCGTGTGGCCATTTCGGTCTGTGGCCATTTAGGATTGTGGCCATCACGGTTTGTGGCCATTTCTGTGTGTGGCCGTTTCGGAGTGTGGCCGTTTTGACCTGCTTCCGGCTGGGTGGACAGTAAGTCATATTTATTGTAGAACATCGAAAGGCAAATTCGAGATCACTAGCTATGGTATTAAAGATGATTCACTATACTGTAGATTCTCAAATCTACTTTTAATGCACTATATTAGAAATCGCAACCCCTGGGTTCTCAGTAAATGACAGGCTATGTAAAGTTCAAAGATAACTTACAACACATATACAGGTAAAAAAACAAACAAAAGAAAAACAAAAATCACAAAAAAAAAAAAAAAGACAAACAAAACACACACAACAAAACAAAGCCAAAATGCACACACACAAACAAAATAACAAATCCAATACGCACACACTTTACAGACAAGCAACAAAAACAAAACAAAACACACACAAAACAAGAGCAAACAAAATCAAAAGAAGAAAAAAAAACACGAAACACACACACACACACCAAACAAACAGAACAAAAAGAACCCCAAAAGTTAAGTTCAGTACTTTGCCGTGGATGGGACCGTAATTAAAGTATCGGGCGAGTTCTCCCTAAACTAGCCAACAATTTTCACCCCACTATTTTTCTCACATGGGCCTCTCACTGTTTCCACCCACCAAACAGCCGCTATTCACATTTTAACACATCGGGTTTTCCAGTTATTAAAGTCGCAGAAATACAGTCTTTTCTCCTTAAGCCGGTATCACACGAGAGCTTTTATAGTCAACATTTTTCTGGCAACATTTCTGGAGTATTTTGCACTGGTATCGGAAATTAGACTGATGATAGATGAATTTAGGTAACAGGAAAATATTAAATGTTTACCTCATTAGCTGCCAGACCAGTGTAAAGGATAAATGTTGAGCGAAAAAACTCTCGTGTGATACCGGCTTTACACTAATTTCATAAGCTTTGGGTAAAATGTTTGATTAGCGTAAAATATTTTCATAAAATGAAGCTATTACGAACACAAAATAATTACGGTAAAAAAACAATATTATTAACGCTATCTGGGCCGACGTCTTGTGGGTTATTATGCTATTTTATAGTTATTATTTAGGATTGTGATTACCTTTGCAATTTTCGAGCAATGTATTTTAGCTTGTCTCCTAGGCTATAAAAAAGAAAAAGAAAAAAAAATCGCCTTCCCAGACTTCCTTCAAACTAAACAAATGCTTACCTAGACCCCCTTCAAGGTAAATTTTATATATTTTTCGATAGACGAAAAGCGGGTTACAGCCTCGCTATCGCTATCCAAGGCAGAACATAAATCAAAACCTGATTGGGGTGAAGCGTCTTAATATTATGGGATGAAATGGAACTTCTGTTGACAATTATTGTACATTCCCAAATCTCGGTACCACTATGGTGTCGAAATTCTTTGAAATTGTCTACTTTAGGATTTTTGTGTGTGTATGAAGGAGAAAAAATGAAACGCTGCCTGTAACAAGTGTCCCCCCCCCCCTTCGTGCCTAAATGGCACGAAAGGTCTTAAACTTGGCAGAAATGGGACGAAAGCTCTTCAAATAGAAAACAAATAATGGGCCGAACGTCTTAATATTTTAAAAGCAATGGGGCTAAACATGAGTGAGAAAGGGGCAAAACAAAAATCCCTCAAGTGGAAATCTCCCATTAAGGAGGTTAGCACACGAATTAAATTGGTATTTCTGGCCATATGATCGTGAAACGAGTAGTGAAATATGAAAAGCTGGGAATAATGAGGTTAGTACAAGAATTACGGGCGTTGCTGTACCTTCTTCACGCCCTCACACGCCCACACCCATAACCTCCCGAACGAATAATAACCTTTGTGCTCAGACAGCCTTATGAAGACAAATTGGCCGCCCGTAGTGAGTGAAGAGAGAGAGAGAGAGAGAGAGAGAGAGAGAGAGAGAGAGAGAGAGAGAGAGAGAGAGAGAGAGAGAGAGAGAGAGAGAGAGAGAGAGAGAGAGAGAGAGAGAGAGTGAAAGAGAGTGAGAGTGAGTGAGTGAAAGAGAGTGAGGTGTGTGTGAGTGGGGAGAGAGAGAGAGTGAGTGAGTGAAAGAAAGAGAGAGAGTGAGGTGTGTGTGTGTGTGTGAGTGGAGAGAGAGAGAGAGAGAGAGAGAGAGACATATTACGATTGATTTTTTTTATTGGCCGTTTTATTGCGAAATATAATTGACACGATGGTAAGGGGAACATCGAATTAGGCCTATTGTTCTGTGGATATTTTCTTAGGCAGGCTTTAAGGGGGTGACCTGCTCCAGGTTTCGATTTCTTCCTGGCGAGCGATAGCGAGCCAGCATTGTATAAAGAATCCGGCTTCGCCGGAGAAATTTGTTCTGTCTAAAAATGTACAAATTTAACCTGCTGTCAACAACATGTTAACAAAAATCGACACCTTGATGGGGATACACTTCTTAAAACAGTAGGCTGAATGGGGCCAAATGGATAAAAGCCAGATAAAGAGAGAAAAAGAGAAACAAAAACAGGTGACCCCCCTTAATATTATTTCCTCCATCTGTGTTCCTTCATTCAAGCTGTGTCTATGAAAATCAAGTTCTGACCACTACGCTTCGATCGTTCGGTCTGTGTGATCAGTGTATATATGTAAATCTATGTAAATATCTCGCTCTCGCTCTCGTTCCAATTATTCTGATATATATATATAACATTATTTATATATATAGATCTTTGTTGTTCACAGCTTGAAGATGTTGCCCTTATCATTTTGTCAATTCTACTTAGCAATATAGTGATAACTAACAAAGACCACTCTCTCTCTCTCTCTCTCTCTCTCCCTACCCAATTTCCCTTTCTCTCATCTAATTATCTCATACTATACCTTCATTACACACACACACACACACACACAACAACAACCTCTCTCTCATTCCTGTATCTAACTAATATTGTTCTTCTTTTACAGACACACATTCACAAATACACACATAATCTCTCTCTCTCTAATGTATCTAACCAATATTTATAATCCATTAAACACACCCACACATACACCCACCCACCCACACTCATCCCCCCCCCCCCCCCCCCCCCCCCCACACACACCCTCACCACCCCCCACCCAAGCACACACATCCACCTAAACACACACACCCACACCCACATATCCACACCCACCCACATCCACACAAACACACCCTCTGGCCGTCACCAGCACTCACCGGCCGCGGACACTAACGGGCCCAGGAAGGCTAAGACACCGACAGTCCGGAGCCCCTTTAAACATCTACCCACTATCCTTTATGCAACCTTCTTCTCACCAACCAATATACACGTCAATAACGCTTTACCTCTCATTAAATACTTACAATAGCACTCAGGTATTCTTAGTGTTTTTGTGATTTGCTTTAATTGATTTGTTTGTATTGATTTGTTGTATTGATTTGTTTGTATTGATTTGTTTGTATTGATTTGTTGTATTGATTTGTTTGTATTGATTTGTTTGTATTGATTTGTTTGTATTGATTTGTTTGTATTGATTTGTTTGTATTGATTTGTTTGTATTGATTTGTTTGTATTGATTTGTTTGTATTGATTTGTTTGTATTTATTTGCTTTTATTGATGTGTTGTATTGATTGTTTTCATTGATTTGCTTTCATTGATTTGTTTTCATAGGTTTGCTGTATTTATTTGCTTGTATTGATTTGCTTTCATTGATTTGTTTGCATTGATTTGTTGTATTGATTCGTTGTATTGATTTGTTTTCATTGATTTGTTTTCATTGATTCGTTTTCATTGATTTGTTGTATTCATTTGTTTGCATTGATTTGGTGTATTGATTTGTTTTCATTGATTTGTTGTATTGATTTGCTTTAATTATACAGTGAAAAGCATACATGGCGACGCACTTATTTGAACCAGTATCACAAGCAAACAAGACAATCAAATACACTATTGTAGCCCAGATGCTTCAGAACTTTTATTTAAGGGAGCCCACCTCGCTTTTTTTTTCTCTTTCTCTCACTCTCTCTTTGGCTTGTATCCATTCGGCCCCATTCAGCCTACTGTTTTAAGACGTTTACCCCCATCTAGGTGTCAATATTTTCCTGGCGAGCGGTAGCGAGCCAGCATATATATACTTTATGTTTTGAGTTCAAGCTAAATTTGTACATTTTTCGATAGGAAAATGTCTCTGGCGAAGCCGAATTTCTCCATACAATGCTGCCTCGCTATCGCTCGCCAGGAAGATATCGACACTTGGATGGGGATAAACGCCTTAAAACAGTTGGCTGAATGGGGCCGAATGGATAAAAGCCAGGGAAAGAGAGAAAAGGAAAAAAAAAAAGCCGGTGACCCCCCCTTAAAGGTTGAAAGATTCGACTTGGTAAAACCTTATATACAGTATATACTCACGATTGTACAGTCGCGCTAATAAGTGATGTTTCGGCACCAATAATTTGTTGATCAATTATTGATCAATTATTGGTATCATCCATATCTAAGCTTCATTTCTTCATATCAATTGGAATATACAAACATGTTCCTACACTTACCCACCCTATTCAACATCTGACAGACCTTAATACAACACAGAGCAAGCCAAACGTAATGACAGCTGGGACATGACTTATTAGTGTGACTGTACGGTCGGGCTAATAAGTCATGACCCAGCCGTCAGTACGTTTGGATTGCTCTGTGCTGTATTAATGTCTGTCAGATGTTGAATAGGGTGGATAAGTGTACGACCATGTTTGTATATTTCACTCGACATGAAGAAATGAAGCTTAGATATTGCCGATACCAATTATTGATCAAAACATACTTGGTGCCGAGACATCACTTATTAGCGCGACTGTACAGCTACTGATAATTGTTAGTGAGCCCCTGCGATTTTCTTTATGCAATTATATCCATGTAAATTGATGTTCAGTTCAAATCAGCTATATCTTAACAAATACATAATGTGTATTTATTAACCCCTTGAGGAATATGACGCGTTCTGGCAGTCTATTCTGGCTATCATTAGACGATTATATATTGTTTTGGGAGGATCTGTGGAATATGAAAAGGTAAACAATAGCTCAATTAGCCCTCTGACTTCCATATACCCTTCCTAATCTGAATATAAGCGTCTAACAATAGCCAGAACAAAACTGTCAAAACGCGTCATAAGCCTCAAGGGGTTAATATACAGGTGATTTGATCTGAACAACAATAACATTAAATATATTTGCATACAACACATTGGAGGACTTCACGCAGACGTGTGAGTAGCTGTACCTACCTCTTCATCTAGGTTGGACAAAATAGACTAGCAGCCCCGTTGGAGATTACCTGTCTAATAAAATGCTTCAGGTAATTTCCCCTTTATCACAGAGACGGTTCCTGTTCGGCGTGTGTGTGTGTGTGTGTGTGTGTGTGTGTGTGTGTGTGTGTGTGTGTGTGTGTGTGTGTGTGTGTGTGTTTAGTAAGAACATTGGATACCCGACCCTACGAAAATAAGGTTTAGAACACCGTATAATTATGTTCAGATAAGATTTAACTTCATATATTATAAGAAAAGTGTTTATATATATATATATATATATATATATATATATATATATATATATATATATATATATATATATATATATACGGTATATATTATATATATATATATATATCCCAGATTTATATGAAAATAGAAAACAATAGTTCATGCAGATTGCGAATAAGCCAAAGTATGTCCGGATTATGTGTTTTTTTGTATATTTTGTCTATGTTATATAACTTTTACACTTTTTCTTACTTCTCTTCCTCCTATCCCGTTTCCAAGAGGGATTCATCAACAAGGTTAGGTAATCATATCCTGTAAGTTGAAATTATATTAGAAGTCGGGAGATAGTCGTTGCCATTGAGACGCGCACCTCCTACCTCGCTAACCCATACAGTACCGGTGGCATCCTTTTAATGATATTCTGGAAACTATTAGACGATTTTGATAAGGTTGGCAAGGACGTCTACCTATAAAAAGACTATAAACCATATCAATTAATCCTTTTAGCTACCATATTATCTTTCCTAAGCTTTGTCAAATTGTCTAAAGGCAGCAGAAATCAAATACAAAAGACGTCGCCGATACAGTCGCGCTAATAAGTGATGGCTCGACACCAAGTATGTTTTGATCAATAATTGGTATCAGCAATAAGCTTCATTTGTTCATATCGAGTGAAATATATAAACATGTTCCTACACTTGCTAAGGCAGCCTCCCAGAAGCTGGGTGTGCTCAACCGCCTTAGGGGGTTCTTTTCCCCTGTACAGCTTCTTGCTCTGTACAGGGGCATAGTGCGCCCTTGTATTGAGTATTGTTCACATGTGTGGGGAGGTTCCTCTCACACTGCTCTCCTAGACAAAGTTGAAAGGAAGGCCTTTCGTATCATTAACTCCCGTCCACTCACCAACTCTCTGCAATCTCTCTCTCTCTCCGCCGCAATGTTGCATCTCTCTCGCTATTCTATCGCTACTATAATAATCAGTGTTCCTCAGAGCTATCCCAGTGCATACCACCTCCTTTACGTAGGGCACGTGGTACCCGTCTTGCAACTCAATCCCACCCCTACTCTGTGCAACTCTCCAACCCAAGAGTGAAACGTTACTCTCAAACTTTCTTCTACTCAACAGCTGAGCTCTGGAACTCTCTCCCAGAATCAGTCTTTCCCTCTTCCTATGACTTAAATTGCTTCAAACTCTGTGTGTCCAGGCATTTTGGCTCGAACGTCCCTTGATTTTGGCCCTGTCACTCTTTCAACTATGGGGGAGGCACTCGCTATAGGCAGTTATGCCTTTTGCCTCCCTCAATCACATAGAAAAAAAAAAAAAAAAAAAAAAAAAAAAACTTACCCACCCTATTCAAAATTTGACCGACATTAAAACAGCACAGAACAAGCCAAACGTAATGACAGCTGGAACATGACTTATTAGCCCGACCACACACTACAGTATTATAGGGGTTAAGGGGAGGCAGACCGTTTTTCTGGACCCCCTTCTCCCTAATGTTTATCCCCACTAGTTTTGAGATTATAAGACGTTCGGCCCATTAGTTTGGCGATTTTAATACCTTTCGCCCCATTTCGTTGTCAATTGTAAGACCTTTCGTGCCATTTAGGTGTCAATTATTTCCTGGCGAGTGATAGCCAGCCTGCAATTTTAAGAGAAACCGGCCTTTGGCGGGAAATTTTTCTACCGATAAATGTACAAATTTATCTTGAAGGGGGTGTTTTTCTAAGCTTGATGGAGGTCTAGGGAGGAAACTAAAAAATATAAGAATAAATGAATTAATAGACCAAACAAACGGTCAGTCTCTCCTTATCACACTCACACCCCATACTAGGAAAATATAATGGCATATAAATGGTCAATGAGGTCTAGTTGGGTACGTTGATAGGGGATTTACCTTTGATTAATTGGTACACCTTTATATCCTTACGTTAACCCCTTCAGTACCTTTTTTATTATATTCTGGCAACTATTATAAATGTTTTCTTCAGCTCAGGAAAGACGTGTACCCATTAATGGGCTGCAGACTATCTCAATCAATCCTTTTAGCTAACGTATATCCTTCCTAAGCTTCATAAAAACAACTCTTAACGGGGGTGACCTGCGTTTTGTTATTTCTGTCCTTTTCTCTCTTTCTCTGGCTTGTATCCATTCGGCCCCATTCAGCCAACTATTTTAAGACGTTTATCCCCATCTAGGTGTCGATTTCTTCCTGGCGAGCGATAGCGAGCCAGCATTATATAAAGAAATCCGGCTTCGCCGGAGACATTCTTCTATCGAAAAATGTACACATTTAGCCTGCTGTCAAACAAAAATAAAAAATATGCTGGCTCGCTACCGCTCACCAGTAAAAAATTGACACCTGGATGGGAATAAACGTCTTAAAATAGTAGGCTGAATGGGGCCAAATGGATACAAGCCAGAGAAAGATAGAAAAGGACAGAACAAAAACAGGTCACCCCCCTTAAATGTAGCCGAAATAAA
>CM064520.1:6108196-6200259 GCA_032716605.1 Paralithodes platypus
TAGGGAGATTTTCATTTAAAGGAGTGATTTTTCTGGACTTGCTTCTCCCTCATGTTTAGCCCAGTAGCTTTGAGATTTTAAGACATTTCGTGCCAATTAGGTGACGATCTTTTCCTGGCCAGCGCTGGCGAGCCTGCAACTTAGGAGGAAAGGGCCTTCGGCTGGGGCATCCTTCTAACGAAAAATTTACAAAATTATCTTGAGTGTTTTGGGGGTATGTTTATATGCTTAATGAAGGTCTAGGAAAGACAGTAAACAATATAATAAATATTTATATATATAAATAGATGAGTAAATAATAAATAATCTCCCCTTAACCCATCACGTTCGGTGCGTTGAACCTTCCAGTCACCCCTGAACAGGCTGAAATTACATATTTTCATATTTTTGGCGCAATTGTCTATCTATCTATCTATATACTAAGGCCCAATGCCCACTTTTTTTTTGTGTGTGGGGGGGGGGGGGGTGACTCAAGACAGAGCCAGAATAGGGACAACACAAAACACAACAGAAAACAATGAACACACAAACACTAAATACAAATTCACACACATCTAGCAATTGTAGCTTTACAAAAAGGAAAATGGCTTAAACTAAGTTACCGGTATATATATTTATCCCAATGCAGTAATCGTTGTTATTTTGTGAACGGTGAAGAATAGAACACTCTAGACTAAGCGGTTCAGGTTTTATCGTGAAATATAAGTGAGCGAGTTATGGCGACGTGACCTCAAAACAAAAGTGAATGCTCGATTTATTGGATTTTTGGATATATACAGGGGTGATTCAGTAACCCTTTTCATAAATCTAATGGCAAATTCGGGAGACAAAAATAAGACTGATTTACTCTATGACCCTTAGGGTGAGTCTTTGATATGATGGAGATATTACACCACCTTTAAAGTTATCGATAGATAGAAAAGAAAAAAATCTAAGGAGTGAGAATGAAAATGTCGTTGCTAACTGGCAGGGTAGCGTAACCAAGACTTGGTATCAAAATGGCTGCATACGGTAGCTGGATGCAGTTCGTTTCTCAATTTACAAAGGTACATTACTACTGTATTTGTATTATCATCATCATTATTATTAATAATAATTGTATTAGTAGTAGTAGTAGCAAGGGGAGAAGCAGGCGGCGGAGGATAAGTAAGAGGAAGAGGAGGAGTAAGTGGTGGAAGAGGGGTAAGTGGAGGAGGAGGGATCTTCCTGCCGACTTTGAGCTTTGATACTCCGCTTGTCTTAATGAATCTTGAATCAATCTGTACATGAATCTAAAGATTGTTTCTTTGCTTACACGTGGTATGTAAATGGTTGCATATGGTAGCAGTTGTCTCAATGCTCAAAAGAACATTAGCATTTTATCACCATCATCATAATTAATACTCTATTCATCGTAGCTGTAGTAGTAATAGTCGTAGTTGTATTATTATTAGGTCAAGTTATGTCATTAGCATGTTATCATTAATTATTTATACAGTATTGTGAAATTTATTGTTATTATTATTGATTGGTGCTGTTGATGGTTTGTACAGTAATTTTTCCATGTGGTGCTTTAAAGCTTCTCATTATGTTTTTTTTTTATTATTTTATCATAAATACATTTATGGTTAATGAAGATCTCATGTTTGTACATACTTTATTTACAAATACTTTACAATACAGTATTACAGTATACATTTTGATACCAAGTCTTGGTTACGCTACCCTGCCAGTTAGCAATGACATTTTCATTCTCACTCCTTGATTTTTTTCTTTTCTATCTATCGATAACTTTAAAGGTGTAATATCTCCATCATATCAAAGACTCACCCTAAGGGTCATAGAGTAAATTAGTCTTATTTTTGTCTCCCGAATTTGCCATTAAATTTATGAAAAGGGTTACTAAATCACCCTGTATATCTCTGCAATTAAATGGCTTAACTTAGGTTATTTATATATATATATATATATATATATATATATATATATATATATATATATATATATATCAGACGCTGCACTCACTGTTATCTTGCAAATGGTGAAGACTAGAACATTGTACTTAAAGTGGTTCTTGTTTGGGATAGAGAATATAATCATATGTTTAGTCTTGTGACCTAGACTTGTCCGAATGTGCCGATGCCATACCAATGACTACGGCTAGAGTTAGCTTACACTCGTTCAACTATTTATTATATATTATTGATCATTGATTATGAATTATGTATTATTATTGATTGTAATAATTATTGATTATTGATTATGGATATAGTTCACCATTGTATCCATTCTTTAGTCCTCTGCTTTCATGCATTGATCGAGACCTCAGAAAATTAATACTCGATTGCTTGTATTGAGGGCATCAGTCAACATTACTCACCTGACTAACTGGCTGTGTGTGCTTGTTCTAGTGTACGTTGCCAAGAAAACAAAACTTTCTCTTGCATGGTTTTAAGTGGTTTTAATTGGTTTTTAAGTGGTTTTAATTGGTTTTAAGTGGTTTTAATTGGTTTTAAGTGATTTTAATTGGTTTTAAGTTATTTTAATTGGTTTTAAGTGGTTTTAAGCCATCTAATCATGCAATGACTCTTTTAACCCCTTCACCACCATCACGTAATTTTCAGAATATTCTGGTTACCATTAGACGATTTTCTTTAGTTTAAAATTTACGTATACGACTCAAATGGGTAAATGCGATCTCCATAAACCCTCGTAGTAACATAGGTTCTTCTTAAACTGCATAAAATCATCTAACTTTAGCCAGAATCAAAGGCAAAAAGGCATCATGGGGCTGAAGGGGTTAATGGCCATCCATGTCTGACGACCCAACTCCATATGGATCTATAGAGGCCATCCGTGTGTGGAGCTGGTGTCACACAAGCATATTTTCTGGCAATTCTCGATGAGTAACTTTTCTTCATACTATTTCGAGCCTCTTTCGCATTTGAATCAGAAACTAAATCGAAGGTATAATATGCTAGGTAGTTTAATTCCTTTGACATTTTTATCCTAAAGCTGCCCTACTATAATTGCCCCATTGTTATCAGTTTCTATCTATGTGCAAATTAGATTGATGGAAACATATATGAAGATTGATAGATAAAGAGGTGAATTAAATATTAAAGAAAGAAAGATAGATAGATGTGCAGTAGAACAAATATATGGATAAACAGATAAATAGTGAGAGAGAGAGAGAGAGAGAGAGAGAGAGAGAGAGAGAGAGAGAGAGAGAGAGAGAGAGAGAGAGAGAGAGAGAGAGAGCACTACGAGAAAGAAAGAGCAAGTGAAAGAGAGGGGTAAGAGCAAATCCAGAACGAAGAAACTGGGTCAAAAGTGGAGTGTGAAAAATAGCCAAGGTGTTTGTGAGCCTTAGAGGAAATGGAGGTGGAAGTGGAAGAGGAGGAGGAGGAGGAGGAGGAGGAGCAGGAGGGGGAGGAGGAAGAGGAGGAGGGATGGAGGAAGAAACGAGGAGGAGAGATGGAGGAAAAATGGATGAGGAGGAGGAGCCATGGAGGAAGAAACGAGGAGGAGAGATGGAGGGAAAATGGAAGAGGAGGAGAAGGAGGAGCTATGGAGGAAGACATGGGGAGGAGGGATGGAGGAACAATGGATGAGGAGGAGGAAGAGGAGGAGGAGAAATGGAGGAAGATACGAGGAAGAGGGATGGAGGAAAATGGAGGTGGAAGAGGAGAAGGAGGAGGGAGGGAGGGAGGAAGAGGGAGGAAAATGGAGGAGGAGGCATAGAGGAATAAAACAAAAAAAAGGACCTCCTGGAGACTGAAATACTGACAAATGGAGGTCATCATTTTGTACAACTGCCTGGGGGGCCTAATCTCATAAGGAGGGATCTTAACACTACCTGGGCCGAGGTCATGGGGGGTTCTTAAGATACTGTGTTAAACTCATACAGTGCCGGTGCCGTCATTTTATCACTATTCTGGCTAATATTAGACGATTTTATTCAGTAAAACAAGGGGCTTCAAACGATCTCATTTAACCCTATTTACTATCACAGATCCTTCTTCAATTACATAAAATCGTCTAAATATAGCTAGGAAAATATGAAAAAAGACGTCGCCGGTACTGCAGGGGTTAATTACTATTGAGGAGTTAGCTTGATGTTTCTATTTCCAAGCAATGTGCTTTAAGGGGAGATGGGCCGGTTTCCTGGACCACTTTCTCCCTCATGTTTTGCCCCACTAGTTTTCAGATGTTAAGATGTTTGCCCCCATTAGTTAGTCGATTATAAGACCTTTCGCCCCATTTCGTCGTCAATATTTAGACCTTTCGTGCTATTTAGGTGTCGATTTTTTCCCTGGCGAACGATAGTGAGCCTGTAATGTTTGAAGAACCAGCCTTCGGCCGGGAAATTTTTCTACCGAAAAATGTACAAATTAATCTAGAAGGGGGATCTAATGGATGCTTTTTTTTAAATTTGATGGAGGTCTAGGGAGGAAACTAGCAAAATAATGAATACATGCAAAAATCGCCCAAAAAGTGAACCATTAAGTTGTTACCTAGGCTAACATGAACGCCCTCCCAGACTTCCTTCAAGCTAAAGATAATTCCCACCCAGACTCCTTTCAATGTGTACATTTTTCGATAGAAAAGTGCCCCGGCCGAATTCTTGAAAGTTATAGATTTGCTATGGCTCGCCTTCTAAACTATTGACATCTGAATGGGGTGAAGCGTCTATTATAGCCAAACTATTGGGGTGAAACATGTTACAATCTTTAAAATAATGGAGCGAAACAGGAGAGGTCCAACAACGACCAACTAGGGTTAATATAATTGCCATAGCCGTGCAATCTTCGAAAAAAAATCTTAGTAGTTGTACTTGAAGGTATAATTAAACATGTAGCGTATATGTAGCAAAACATATACATACAATTTGTGTTTCAATCATTTATATAAGTTTCCTTGTAAAAGTTGAATATATTATAGGCTAATTATATAATGTATTCAATATTAACATTCATATAATCGTATAATGGTCATGTCAGTCTTGAAAAAAGAATTCCTATCCCATAATTTCACTAATAATTTGCACAAGAAAAAAACTCTCCACATAAAGAACAGCATGAACCATAAAATGCCGTTATCGGAAACCCTCCTCAGTATCACAGTTTTTAAGCTGTATTTTACCTTTCGTTTACGATTTTGAGAACGTAAATAAATATACTCGATATGTTTTAACTTGGCGATAATACCCATTGCAGCTCATTTCTCGCTAACGAATGGAAGAATGATTAACTACTGTCTCTGCATCACATTACTGCCAAGTTTTCGTAGTTAACAGCTTGTTTGGCTATATTGTAGTATCTCCGTAATTAACAAAGGCAAGGCAATTTATCGCCAGCTTAATAACAAAATAAATAATAATAATACAAAAATAGATAAATAAATAAATAAATAAACACCATAGTAATGTCGATGTTGTTAATCACCTGCATAATTATTGTACATCTAATCTTTAACCCTTACAGTACCAGGGACGTCCTTTCCATCATATTCTGGCAACTATTAGACGATTATATTGAGATTAGGAAGGACCTCTAGCAATAATAAGGCTTCAAACTATCTCAATCAACCCTTATAACTACTACAGATCCTTCCTAAGCTACATAATATAGTCTAAATGTAGCCAGCATAAAATATAACACGTCGCTGGTACTCAAAGGGTTAATTCATAAGATTAACCTCCTGTCATTTTGTATATAGATTTTGACCTATATTATTAGAAAATTCAATTGCCATATTATAGATACAAAACCCATTCTATTTAATATATAGGGATACCATGTATATTATAGATACAAAACCCATTCTATTTAATATATAGGGATACCATATATATTTTCCATATTGCTATATTAGTCAATCGTTATTATTGGTAATAATTTTCGCTTCTGTACAGTACTCGTGTGAATAGTGTTTTAATAAATGTTTGATAAATCACATGCTGGGTTCACAGCTATGATACAATGTCACCGTTAAGGGGAAATTTCCACCTGGATGATTTTGTTCTGAACCTCTTTCTCCCTCATGTTTAGCCCCATTGCTTGTGATATTAAAAGACGCTTGCCCCATTAGTTTGGCGATTTTAAGAACCCTCGCCCCATTTCTGTCAATTTTAAGACCATTCGTGCCATTTAGGTGTCGATTTTTTCCTGGCGAGCGATAGCGAGCCTGTAATTTAAGGGGCATCGGCCTTCGGCCGGGAAATTTTTCTACCGAAAAAATGTACAAATTTATCTTGAAAGGGGGTCAAGGGGGAGTAATTTTAAGCTTGATGGAAGTCTAGGGATCAACTAAAAACCTCCCCTTAATATGCATTTATATATTTGTTCTGGCTTTTGTCCCATTTTCATATCATAAATTGGAGAGAGAGAGTGACCAAAAAACAAGCACTACCCCCTTATCAATTCAGACTTTCTCCCTGGGTTGATTAATTAAACTAGAAATGTACCTGCTTATATTATATTAACCTTTCAAAATATGAAGGCACGTTTCGTTTCTGTTTTCTGGCTATTACTAGATCATTTTAGAAAGCTTCGGAAGCAACTCGGAGGGTTTATTGCTATTGTCTTTAATCATTTGATATCCACAAATCCTTATTAAGTTGTATAAAATCGTTTAATGATAGCCCCCCCCCCCCAAAAAAAAAAAAATGTCCAAATGCGTCATAATCCTTAAAGGGTTAAGTTTAATGTTGGAAGGTTAATGAATTTAACCCCAACAAACAATAATTAGCATTTTCATGGATACATATTGGCAGTAGAGCAATATGTTCACTAGAGCGCCTAAGACAGAATGACTAACAATGACTTATGCATTGTTAAGGGAGCCCACCTCGCTTTCGTTTTCTTTTTCTTTCTCTCCCTCTCTCTTTGGCTTGTATCCATTCGGCCCCATTCAGCCTACTGTTTTAAGACGTTTACCCCCATCTAGATGTCAATGTTTTCCTGGCAAGTGGTAGCGAGCCAGCATATATATATTTTGGTTTGACAGCAAGCTCCGGCGAAGCTTTTTTGTATCTTTCTCTCTTTTTCTCTCTTTCTCTGACTTGTATCCATTTGGCCCCATTCAGACAACTGTTTTAAGACGTTTATCCTCATCCAGGTGTCGATTTTTTCCTGGCGAGCGATAGCGAGCCAGCATTATATGGAGAAATCCGGCTTCGCCGGAGAAATTTTTCTATCGAAAAATGTACAAATTTAGCTTGCTGTAAAACAAAAAAATATATATGATGGCTCGCTACCGCTCCCCAAGAAAGTAATGACACCTGGATGGGGGTAAAAGTCTTAAAACAGTTGGCTGAATGGGGCCGAATGGATACAAGCCAGAGAAAGAGAGAAAAGGAGAGAAACAAAAAAAAACGGTGACCCCCCCTTAAACTGCGAGGGTAAATATTATATGAGATTATGTTCAGAGTTGATAAAAGCAATAACCCCCGTGAATATTGATAATACCGTCACTTGACACCCATCACTTCGACATTTATTAAATCCACGGCTCTATAAGGAATATGGATGGCATGCTAGAATAACTTTATATGAATTTCTGTGATGGTGCGATATTTTAGAGACATACGGAAAGGTAGAGACAGCTTGAATGACATAGATAAAGGTACAATTGGTCACATTAGTTTATAACCAAACTATAATTTTAGATTTTATGTATGGAAGGAAACCTCATACGAATATTTTGCTATACAACCAAAATTGGTCATAATATATAACCGTTGCATAAGAAAATACAGTTCCAATTCAATTATTATAATTTTCCTTCCATACATAATACCATGGACTGTATCCAAACTTATGTGGACAACTGTACATTATATACAGTTGATATCAAGATGGATATTAAGAAAGACCTTATATATATATATATATATATATATATATATATATATATATATATATATATATATATATGACTTTAAATAAGGATTATCTGTAGTACTGATGATTTATGTTTTTTAAAGCTTAGTATACCTGTGCTTAAAAAGATTGGAACATTATTGTCGCTACTTTCGAATATAAAACACAGAACAAGAGAGAGAGAGAGAGAGAGAGAGCACACTTTTGCGCCTCTCAAGCAAGAAATAACCTGTCACAAATAATTTCTTACATTTAAGGGGGGTCACCGGTTTTGTTTAGCTTTCTCTCCTTTTCTCTTTCCCCGGCTTGTATCCATTCGGCCCCATTCAGCCAACTGTTTTACGACGTTTATCCCCATCCAGGTGTTGATTTCTTCCTGGCGAGTGATAGCGAGCCAACATTGTATGGAGAAATCCGGCAGAAGCCGGACACATTTTTCTATCGACAAATTTACAAATTGAGCTTGCTGTCAAAAAAAAAATAATAATATCTGCTGGCTCGCTACCGCTCTCCAGGAAAACATTGACACCTGGATGGGGGTAAACGTCTTAAAACAGTAGGCTGAATGGGGCCGAATGGATATAAGCCAAAGAGAGGGAGAGAAAGAGAAAACAAAAACGAGGTGGGCTCCCTTAAAGTTGACAGGACAGGAGACAACCCCACACAGGTAGGTGATAAAATAGTGTGTGTGATTGACTGCATGGGGAAATAATCAAGTGGCTGCATTTGATCAGTTTTTATGGGTTTATAAATATGGGATATATATTAACCTGTGAATGCATGTATCGCTACTACTTCAGTTACCCATTGCACTAAAACAAATACAAATGATATCTATGTAACAATTATATGTCTCTGTCTCTCTCTCTCTCTCTCTCTCTGTATATATATCTATCTATCTATCTATCTATCTCTCTCTCTCGCTCTCTCTCTCTCTCTATATATATATATATATATATATATATATATATATATATATATATACTGTATATACTACAAGTACATTTCTTGGGAAGAAATATCGATATAATATTGGATGAAGCTGCGAGGGGAGAGGTAATCCCTGTTAAATAATGCACAGCCAAATATCTTCTGTGTAATATTCTGCTGACACAATATATAGAATGCTGACTGAGTCGCAAAGGCAGAGTTATGTATTGTATTATTCCTTATTCACTGTCTTATTCCTTCTATGTGCAACCGTTCTAGTATTTATAGCAACGACTATGCAGTCTTGTTTTGATTTAATGCCCTTTTATTATGTTTACCAAGTCCCGTGGGAGCCATGTTATTCTTCTTCCCTAATTCGTTCCTGGAGGGCATTCCTAAGCTGAATAAAATCCTCTAGCGCCTGTGACCGTAAAAGGATAACATGGCGCCCAGATGTCACCGGGGGAACGAGAGTATGGATAGGCTTATTATGGTCTAGAGAATTATTACGGGTCCCTTTCCTTTAGTGCCACCCATAATATTACTGTATACACTCCGGGGTGGGTCATAAACAGCAGTGAAGATGGAGTCAAGGATGGGTCATAGGTAGAGTCTTTAAGGGGAGGATTGTATATTTTCTGGACCCCCTCTATTCCTCATGTTTAGCCCCATTATTCTTGAGATTTGAAGACGTTCGCCCCATTAGTTTGGTGATTTTAAGACTTTTCGCTTTATTTCGAGTTAGCACGCTCAGTACAGAAACGCAATTTATATTTACATCTGGCTAAAGATAGACAGTAAGTCTATATACTAATAAATAATGAACCTCTACTTGGAATAAATCTTTCCTTATTTATGGAGCGAAGCGTCTGATTGGAATGATACTGTAGACCCCCAAGAATGGATATTTTATGACCCAATACATAGCAAATCCGTACTATGCAAATCGTAACATGGGCCATATATCCAGATTGACTATATCCACATTGACTATATCCACATGGGCCATATATCCACATTGACTATATCCACATTGACTATATCCACATTGACTATATCCACATTGACTATATCCACATTGACTATATCCACATGGGCCATATATCCACATTGACTATAGAGCGAGCCTGATTTGCGACCGTATCACGTATTAGTAGATCCTTTATACTCTAACAAATTGCCATTCAATAGGTTGCCACGTCATTTAAGGGGAGGCAGACCGTTTTTATGGACCCCCTTCTCCCTAATGTTTAGCCCCACTAGTTTTGAGATTATAAGACGTTAGGCCCATTAGTTTGGCGATGTTAACACATTTCGCCCCATTTCGTTGTCAATTTTAAGACCTTTCGTGCCATTTAGGTGTCGATTATTTCCTGGCGAGCAATAGCGAGTCTGCAATTTTAAGAGGAAGCGGCCTTCCTTTTAAGAGGAAGCGGCCGGGACATTTTTCTACCGAAAAATGTACAAATTTATCTTGAAGGGGGGTCCAGGGAGTGTTTTTCTAAGCTTGATGGAGGTCTAGGGAGGACACTACAAAAAAATATGAATAATAGACCAAACAAACAGCCAGTCTCCCCTTAAATAAGAGTTGGAAAAGTTACTATTCTTTAAAGACATGGTCTTGTATTATACGCTAAACAGCCTGTCCAACTAAATGTCTGTAATATATTCAACTTTTCCTCATTAATCCTCCCACTAACCCACTAATAAACCACTTGCGAGTTTCTGTCTATAAGGAAGTTGGAGCTGTAGACATCGATATTTAGCGGAATTACCAGCTGAAATATGATTGCAGTGCAATTATATATACACGCAATCAAATTCAACAAGCGTGCTATTCATGTCAAACTTAGTGAATTGTTGTATCTCTGTTAAATATATATGTGTCGGCTCCAACTTCCCTATATCTAGAAACTCGTAAATGGTCAACATCCAACGCTTTGGTTCTTTGGATGACCTGCATGACCGTTTTAGATATAATCGTTTGTTATATATCAAATGCGTTCGAAATAGTTCCGCATCGATCATACAAGCCAAAGTAACATAAGCTTGCTCTCTTTAAAGGCACAATACAGCTTGCCATGCCAATCATAATAATATGCAAAACAAATGTGGGGATATTTTGCGAGAAAGAGAGAGAGAGAGAGAGAGAGAGAGAGAGAGAGAGAGAGAGAGAGAGAGAGAGAGTGTGTGAGAGTGAGAGAGAGAGTGTGAGAGTGAGATTGAGAGTGAGTGAGTGAGTGAGTGAGTGAGTGAAAGTGAGTGAGTGAGTGAAAGTGAGAGTGTGTGTGTGTGCATATGTGGTTTAAATGTGAGCCCTGTTAATCCACTCACACACACGCTCAGCCTAGCCTGTTAAGCTAGGGATGCGGTGGGAGTATAAAGTGTATACAGTTTGCTAATCTCCTCAAAACACCCGCTCAATCTAACGTGTATTGTAGAACTAGGGGCGAATTGTGTGAGTGTAGCCCTGTCTGTGTTTCAGAATAGTGGCCTTCATCCTTAAATAGCAAGCCAGCATTGTAGGGAGAGATCCGGCTTCGCCGGAGAAATTTTTCTATCGAAAAATGAACACATTTAGCTTGCTCTTTAAAAAAAAATATATATATATACATGCTGGCTCGCTACCGTTCACCAGGAAAATATTGACACCTGGATGGGGTAAACGTCTTAAAACAGTAGGCTGAATGGGGCCGAATGGATACAAACCAAAGAGAGAGAGGGAGAGAAAGAGAAAAAAGCGAGGTGGGCTCCCTTAATCCAGTATTCAGCCATCAAAACACAATGTTCTGTATCTGTGTCTACACTGGTTTTCGCTATGGATCAGTATGGATTGGATTCACTATTGGATCACAAAACGCGTCATGGGTGTGGTTCGAATCTCTGAAGCTTTATATCGTACCACCCCATAAGGAAACAATAAATATATGCTGTTGATTATGCAGGAAGGTATATTTCAATTCAATAAGCCATAAAAAACACCCAATATGTATTCAAATTAGATGTTAGGGGAATGGGGGTATGGTAGTATCGAGTATTGGGGAAAGATGGTGGGCTCCCAATTTTAAAGATGTAAACAGCTATACAAAGATAGAATGTTCGATGTGTACGAAGTTATTGAAATAGAAAGATAATCATTGATGTATAATGATTAATTATTTCCTGGTTTATTTCGGACCTATTAATATTTATGGTAGTAGCAGCTTGGTAGCATGGGTAATTGAGAAAAAAAAAATCTCTCTTTCCCTCCCCCCCCCCCCCCCTCTCTCTCTCTCTCTCTCTCTCTCTCTCTCTCTCTCTCTCTCTCTCTCTCTCTCTCTCTCTCACACACACAACTATAATATTGTCCACTCTGCAAAATGTGATAGACAAGAAACGTATTTAAATGTGGTATGTCGAGATAAAAGTTAATGAACCGAGCATTGAATAATGAAAAAAAAAAAAAAAAAAATGAATAAATCAAGTTTCTTTAAGCAACAACACATGTTCACTTACTTAGCACATGTCCATATGGTACGGTTTAAGGTGTTAAAAATCTAACCACATATTCAATAAACCGAGGATATACAATGCTATCACTGTTGAGTTATTCCAATTGGTTTTATGGTAATGGCCATATGGGTTCCCCGCGACGGAGAAGGATACAACAAAAAAAAAAAAAAAAAAAACTGAGGCACCGTGCAGGAAGTTATAATGATATTCAATAAACCAAGAAGTACAATACTGAATTATTTCTTATTTTCTTTATGGTAATGGCAATATGGCAGCACAGGAGATTGAGGCAAGATGGTATGTATGTATGTATGTATGTATGTATGTATGTATGTATGTATGTATGTATCGAGGAGTCTATGGTATGTATATATGCATGTATGTATGTATGTATGTATGTATGAATGTATGAATGTATGTATGTATGAATGTATGTATGAATGTATGTATGAATATATGTATGTATGTATTGTATGTACTCAGGCACGTGGAAGTGGTAACAAAACTCCTCACTGAAAAAAAAAAAAAAAAAAAAAAAATATACACCATTGTGAAGGGTGTTGGAGTGGTATTAATTAAAGTGAAGGAGTAGATACAGTATTATCAGTGATGAGATATTCCTTGGGGGGATATAGGGTTTTTCTGGACCTCCTTCTCCTTCAGGTTTAGCCCCATTAGTAATGATATTTTAAGTCATCCTTCTTCCTCATGTTTAACCACATTAGTTTTCAGATTCTATAACGTTCGGCCCATTAGTTTGGCGATTTTAAGATCTTTCGTCCCATTTCTTTGTCAATATTAAGACTTTTCGTGCCATTTAGGTGTAATTTTGGAGGAACCGGCCTTTGGCCGGATTATTATGCTACCGAAAAATGTAAAAATGTATCTAGAAGGGGACGTTTTTTAAGCTTGATAGAGGACTAGTGAGGAAACTAAAACAAATAATAAATATATCATTAAATCGACCAATAAATAGACCTCTTCCCCCTTAATCAAACTGAGGACACACATTACTGTTGGTTTATCCCCCTATGTCTTGATGGTACCCTACAGACACCATGGTCAAGGAAAGGGAGACAAGATGGCATCAGAGTTAGAGATACCCCCCCCCCCCTCCCCTCCAGCCTCAACCCATCTTAGCATTTAACCCGTTCAGTACCAGTTCCGTCTTTCTCATTCCATACTGGCTATCAACAGACGATTTTTATTAAGCTTACGAATAGCCTCCAGCACTTAAAAGATTTCGAACCGTCCTAATCAACCCTTTTGACTATAACATATTCTTCTAAAGCTGCGCACAGTCGTCTTAAGGGGAGATTTCCACTTGAGGGATTGTTTCTTGACCCCTTTGTCCCTCATGGTTAGCCCCATTGCTTTTGAGATTTTAAGACGTTTTCCCCATTAGTTTGGCAATTTTAAGAACTTTTGCCCCATTTCTGTCAATTTTAAGATTTTTCGTGCCATTTAGGTGTCGATTTTTTCCTGGCGAGCGATAGCGAGCCTGTAATTGAAGAGGAAACGGCCTTCGGCCGGGACATTTTTCTACCGAAAAATGTACAAATTTATCTTGAAAGGGGGGGTGGGGGTCTAAGGGCTGTAATGTTAAGCTTGATGGAAGTCTAGCGAACTAACTAAAAGCCTCCCCTTAATACTTCCATCCGCGGCGACCTAGTATACGGCGCCCTTTATTTGGTTCTGGGTTCCTCCTCCCGGATATTGGGGCGATGATTTAACAGCGGGCGAGAGAGGCGGAGTTTATAGACACTAGGAGCAGTTAAGGGAGGTCACCGTTTTTTTTTGTTTTTTTTTTATCTTTCTCTCCTTTTCTCTCTTTCTCTGGCTTGTATCCATTCGGCCCCATTCAGCCAACTGTTTTAAGATGTTTATCCCCATCCAGGTGTCGATTTCTTCCTGGCGAGCGATAGCGAGCCAGCATTGTATGGAGAAATCCGGCTTTGCCGGAGAAATTTTTCTATCGAAAAATTTACAAATTTAGCTTTCTGTCAAAACTAAAATATATATATGCTGGCTCGCTACCACTCGCCAGGAAAATATTGACACCTGGATGGGGGTAAACGTCTTAGAACAGTAGGCTGAATGGGGCCGAATGGATACAAGCCAAAGAGAGAGGGAGAGAAAGAGAAAACAGCGAGGGGGGCTCCCTTAAGATGGGGAGGGAGGGAGGGAGGGAGGGTGGGTGGCCAGCTTTCATCCCTTAGCCCATCTTTCTTCCCTTTCCTTATAGACACTTAATATATAGGAACAGTTAAGGGGGTAGTGCTTGTTTTGGGGGGGGGGGGGCTAGGTATTTGGGGGGGCGGGTTAGGTATTTGGGGGGGGGGGGGGTAGGTATTTGGGGGGGGGGGGGCTAGGTATTTACTTATATATATTTAAAGTTTCCTTGCTAGACCTCGATCAAGGTTAAGGGGAGGTTTTTAGTGGGTTTCCTAGATTTCCATCAAGCTTGAAATTACACTGCCTTGACCCCCTTTCAAGATAAATTTGTACATTTTTCGGTAGAAAAATGTCCCGGCCGAAGGCCGATTCCTCTTAAATTACAGGCTCGCTATCGCTCGCCAGGAAAAAATCGGCACCTAAATGGCACTAAATGTCTTAAAAGTGACATAAATGGGGTGAAAGTTCTTAAAATCGCCAAACTAATGGGGCGAACGTCTTAAAATCGCAAAAGCAACGGGGCTAAACATGAGGGAGAAAGGGGTAAAGAAAAAAATGCCTCAAGTGGAAATCTCCCCTTAATAATAACACCCACGAGACCCCCTTTCAAGATCAAACTTATACATTTGTCAGTAGAAAAAGTTCCCGACCGAAGGCCGGACCTTAACCCCCTCTGTACCGGCGACGTCCTTTTTCATTATATTCTGCCAACTGTTAGACGATTTTATTCAGCTCAGGATGGACGTCTACCCAATTAAAGGCTACAACTATCTCAATTAGTCTTTTTAGCTACCATATAACCTTCGTAAGCTTCATAAAATCGTCTAAATGTAGCTGAAATCAAATGCAAAAAACGTCGCCGGTACAGAAGGGGTTAAGAAGGGTAAGGAAGGGAAGGGAAGGGAAGGGAAGGGAAGGGAAGGGAAGGGAAGGGAGGGAAGGGAAGGGTAAGGAAGGGAAGGGAAGGGAAGGAAGGGAAGGGAAGGGAAGGGAGGGAAGGGAAGGTAAGGGAAGGGAAGGGAGGGAAGGGAAGAAAGGGAAGGGAAGGACAGGGAGGGAAGGGAAGGACAGGGAAGGGAAGGACAGGGAAGGGAAGGGAAGGGAAGGGTAAGGAAGGGAAGGGAAGGGAAGGGTAAGGAAGGGAAGGGAAGGGAAGGGAAGGGAAGGGAAGGGAAGGGAAGGGAGGGAAGGAAGGGAAGGGAAGGAAGGGAAGGGAAGGACAGGGAAGGGAAGGACAGGGAAGGGAGGGAAGGAAAGGTAAGGGAAGGGAAGGGAAGGGAAGGGAAGGGAAGGGAAGGGAAGGGAAGGGAAGGACAGGGAAGGGAAGGGAAGGGAAGGGAAGGGAAGGGAAGGGAAGGGAAGGGAAGGGGAAGGGAAGGGAAGGGAAGGGAAGGGAAGGGAAGGGAAGGGAAGGGAAGGGAAGGGAAGGGAAGGGAAGGGAAGGACAGGGAAGGGAAGGACAAGGAAGGGAAGGGAAGGGAAGGGAAGGGAAGGGAAGGGAAGGGAGGGAAGGGAAGGACAGGGAAGGGAAGGGAAGGGAAGGGAAGGGAAGGGAAGGGAAGGGAAGGGAAGGGTAAGGAAGGGAAGGGAAGGGAAGGGAAGGGAAGGGAAGGGAAGGGAAGGGAAGGGAAGGGAAGGGAAGGGGCCGGTTTTCACCCTTAGCCCATCTTTCTTCCCGTTCCTTATAGACACTATATAGGAGGGGGGGGGGGGGGGGCAGCTCCTTTTTTTTTATGCCATATTTCTTCACTTTCCTAGTAGGAGATTAGGAGATTATGGAGATTATGGAGATTATGGAGATTAGGGGTATTTCTCTCACTCTGCTGCTATCTTTCGTCTCTCCCCTTATAGAAACGAAATCATAGGCTGTATATTTTCAACTGACGGTAGATTTAATCTTTGAGTTACTATTTGATCGATACTTAATGGACAACTATGAAACTACTATGTGTCAGCATGATAGTTAGGCCAGGTTCTCATAATACACGACATACTTAGTGACAAAATATTTGTAATAGCTGAGTAATCATTTCATTTCAAGAAGGAGAGATGGCAATTAGGGACAAACTCAAATACGGTACATTACTCGAAAATAACAAATGCAAACAAAATGTTCAATAATATCTAAACAAAATACCATATTAACAAACAAGACGTCGGACCAGATAATATTAAGTTTTTTTTTCTCGAAGACTTTGATTAACTTGACGATTTTACTCAATTCAGGAAGCACCTCTGGAAATAATACAATTGATTTATTACCACACTGATCTCTGGAGGTTTTACATACAGTAGGGTGTCCTGTGGTGTATTGGCTATAACTCATTTGGCTCACAACCGAAAGAATCGTAGTTCGATTCCTGGGCAGAACCAGACACTTGGCCAAGTCTTTTAAGGGGGGTCACCTGCTTTTTTCTCTTTCTCTCCTTTTCTCTCTTTATCTGGCTTGTATCCATTCGGCCCCATTCAGCCAACTGTTTTAAGACGTTTATCCCCATCCAGGTGCCGATTTCTTCCTGGTGAGCCAGCATTGTATGGAGAAATCCGGCTTCGCCGGAGAAATTTTTCTATCGAAAAATGTACAAGTTTAGCTACCTGTCAACAACAAAAATATATATATGCTGGCTCGCTACCGCTCGCCAGGAAAGTATTGATACCTGGATGGGAGTAAACGTCTTAAAACAGTAGGCTGAATGGGGCAAAATTAATACAAGCCAGAGAAAGAGAGAAAAAGTAGTGGACAAAAAAGCGGGTCACCCCCCTTAGAGGGCGATAACACGGTGTTGAGCACAGAGGCAAAGCACTGCCTAACATAGGCCCGTAACTTCACCTAAATTGAATACATTAGCATAATGCTCGGTGAAATATCATTACGGTATATTTTTTCCACCAACCGACTTCACTTCTAAACTCAATTAATTGATATGAAGACATCGTACGGAAGTGTTTTAATTATATATATATAACAATGAAACAGAATCGGTATGAGTGTGTATAATTCACCCCCTGGACTAACAAGCAACACCATCATTCGCTCAGGTAAACATACGCAGCTTTATATTCCATCGTAATGTGCACCTGTCCACCCGTAATTATCACTCTTATTTATACTTTTATATGATAGCCCCGTGAATATAGTGGATTAATGACCCTCATACCCGGCACTAGGGCCATTAAAACTAATTCATGGATCATAATTACGGGGTGCTCGCTGCCTCTCCCCCCCCGCCCCCCCCTAAATATGATGATGGTAGCCGGGTTATAACACTATCTGGTCCGACCTTGTGGGGGTTATTAGGATACTTGGTTTAAGGGGGGATGGTTCACTTTTTGGGCGATGTTTGCATGCATTCATTATTTTTCTAGTTTCCTCCCTAGACCTCCATCAAATTAAAACAAATATATCCATTAGATCCCCCTTCTAGATTAATTTGTATATTTTTCGGTTCTTCCAACATTACAGGCTCACTATCGTTCGCCAGGGAAAAAATCGACACCTAAATAGCACGAAAGGTCTAAATATTGACGAAAAAATGTGGCGAAAGGTCTTAAAATAGACTAACTAATGGGGCGAACATCTAAGCATCTGAAAACTAATGGGGCTAATCATGAAGGAGAAAGTGGTCCAGAAAACCGGCCCATCTCCCCTTAATTAATATTCAGGAATTTGCTAACCTTTGCTATTTTCGAGTGATGAATTATACTTTTGCTCCTAGGCTAACAATAGCGCCTTCCCAGACTTCCTTCAAACTAAAAAAAAAATCACCCAGACCCCCTTCAAACTAAATTTGTTCATTTTTAATGGGAAAATGTCCCCGTTGAAGGCAGATATTTTTTAATTTACAGGGTCGCTATCGCTCGCCCAGATATAAATTGACAGCTCAATGAGGTAAAGCGTCGTATGTTTGCTAAACTAATGTGGTGAACAGTCTTAAAATCTCCAAACTAATGGAGCGAAGCAGGGGAGGTCCCATTGGTTGAAAATGGCAAAAACAAGAATAATCCTCCAAAATGATTTAACAAAATACATTAGTAGCCCACAAAACGTCGGACCTGATAGTATATTAATATATTTGGCTTGTTATCAACATAATAATAATAATGTCTACAATGTTTTTTCAACAATGCGATGAAATATATGCAAAATATTGTAAATGATAATATATTAATATATTAAATGATAATATAAAATATATAATATATATAATTATATATTCAAATAATAACAAAATATATACAAATATTTTTTTTTGCATATATATATATATATATATATATATATATATATATATACAGTATATATACTGTATATATACACTGTATATATATCAATACAATAACGATACATCTACACCGAAATGGAAAATTGGTGAATGTGTTTCTAGTACAATGCCGTTCCACTTGTGTTTCAATAAAAAAGTGATCCCCCTCTACGTCAAATATGTCCCCTGCTGTTGAGTGAGTGAGTGTATGGGGAGAAGTACTGTACAGTGTAGGTATATGGTCAGATGGGTGCTGGATAGTGTATGGGGAGAAGTACTGTACAGTGTAGGTATATGGTCAGATGGGTGCTGGATAGTGTATGGGGGGAAGTACTGTACAGTGTAGGTATATGGTCAGATGGGTGCTGGATAGTGTATGGGGAGAAGTACTGTACAGTGTAGGTATATGGTCAGATGGGTGCTGGATAGTGTATGGGGAGAAGTACTGTACAGTGTAGGTATATGGTCAGATGGGTGCTGGATAGTGTATGGGGAGAAGTACTGTACAGTGTAGGTATATGGTCAGATGGGTGCTGGATGGTGCTGGATAGTGTATGGGGAGAAGTACTGTACAGTGTAGGTATATGGTCAGATGGGTGCTGGATAGTGTATGGGGAGAAGTACTGTACAGTGTAGGTATATGGTCAGATGGGTGCTGGATAGGGAGCCACAATCAATACTTGTCACAGTATGGACAATTTTATGTGACTAGGATTTTTACCTCCGCCTAGCAGGGTTGGAGGAAGGTTATGTTTTTGTCTCTGTTTTTCTGTCTGTCTGTCTGTCTGTAAGCAGGATATCTCAAAAAGTTATAAACCCATGTTCACGCAAATGTAGGCAGATAAAATATGCTCTAACGAAGAAGTATTCAGTTTAGGTGATCGGTAGATCGTCTTATCGCCAAGCAGATGGGGTTAAGTGTATAAAATACTCCAAATTAATGGAACGAAACAGGGGATGTACAAAAAAGATCCACCTCGGACCAAATAGGATTAATTCTTAATAAGCCTAATTATATTACCACAGTTGATATGTATTGAAAAACGAGTTTGGCGATAAAAAGACGCTTCACCCCATTCAGATGTTGCTTTTTTTCTGGGCGAGTGATAGCAAGCCTATAACTTGAAAGAATGAAATATATTTGCTCGCTTCGCTAATAATGTCCCAATACTATTAGGAATACAAGTACGTAAGTCTTTAGAAGTTATCAAATACTAAGCAACATAATAATGAGTTAATGCTCATGAACGTATATTGAAGTTAACCAGGATTTCGGTTCCTCAAATTTCTGCTCCAAACTCCCCCACAGATAAAATAAATACGAATACAGAAAACGAGTAACTGTCACATACAAGCGACACTAGAAATGTATCCCCCTACTCTCTCTCTCTCTCTCGCTCTCTCTCTCTCTCTCGCTCTCTCTCTCTCGCTCTCTCTCTCTCTCTCTCTCTCTCTCTCTCTCTCTCTCTCTCTCTCTCTCTCTCTCTTTGTGGATCAATGGATCAAGTTAGTAAGTGAAAGTAACGAGAGAAAACATTATTTTTAAGACCTTTCGTGCCCTTTATAGGTGTCATTTATTTCCTGGCGAGCTAGAGCCAACCTGTAAAATAAATAACAAGAACCGACTTTGCAATTAAAAAGTACCTATTTAACCTCACCACATATGCCTAAGAAAACAATAAATACATACACAATATATAAATAAATAAACAAGTAAATAAGTTAATAAATAAAACAATAGTTGGCAATAAAACGTATCTAATTGGCGTTACCACATACGCTTAAGAAAAACGCGAATACATAAAAAATACATATATGAAGCAAAATAGATAAATCAAGATAGCCTAAATAACTAAGGAAATACATGAATATAGCATGATACATTTATGCGCAAATACATAAATATAACAAAATAAATAAATGCGTAATTACATTAAAAAACAAAATAAATCTATCTATCTATCTATCTATCTATATACCCAGGCCCAATACCAACTCTTCCTATTTTTGTTTAAATAAATACATGAATCAATACATAAATAAACCAAAATAAAAAGAGTAAGCCTCAGTTATTTTGCTATATAAAGGCGACACTGGCAATAGATTCAACCTCTCTCTTCTCAGGGTGATCCGGATACTGGTCAATATTTGCACCAAGCCGGCCGCTACATTACTGAAGGGGAAAAAATCCGTAGAAATTGGTGCGGTGCTGCAGGGGTCACTCAATAAAAGGACAACAATGAAATATCGGCTAATTCTTCCATCCCACTAGTAAAACTCCTCCATTGGTGAGCTATAAAGCTTTCTACTTTACAGAATTAAGGGGGCAGGGTCTATTTTTAAGTCTATTATTTCATATATTTATAATTTTGTTTTAGTTTCCTCCCTAGACCTCCATCAAACTAGGAAAAAAAAAAAAAAAAAAAAATTATATATATATATATATATATATATATATATATATATATATATATCCATGAGAACCCCCTTTCTAGATTAATTTGTACATTTTTCGATAGAAAAATTTCCCAGCCGGAGGCCGGTTCTTTCAAAATTTCAGGCTCACTATCGTTCGCCTGGAAAAAAATCGACACCTAAATAGCACGAAAGGTCTTAATATTGACACAGAAATGGGGCGAAAGGCCTGAAAATCGCAAAACTAATGGGGAAAACATCTTACAATCTGAAAACTAATGGGGCTAAACATGAGGGAGAAGTAGGACCAGAAAAAGGACCCATCTCCCCTTAATTGCCTCGTTTTCCTTCAGGCGACGCAAAAAAAAAAAAAAAGTCTGGCACGTTGGCAGGCTGAATTTAAACACCCTATGAGGAGTAACAAGCGACGTAGTGCTATACCTAAACTCCGAAACGTTTATCAGAATGAATTTAAACCCCATATGAGGAGGAGTAACAAGCGACGTATTGATAACAATGAACTCAGAAACGTTAGCAAAATGTCAATAAACACCATATGAAGAGGAGCAACAGCGACGTATTGCTATAAAGAAACTCAGAAACATTGCAACATTTACGTAAACACCATATGAGAAGGAGCAACAAGCGATATATTGCTAAAATATACTAAGGAACTTAAAAAAAAAAAAAAAAAATAAGGAGCGAGCAACAAGCGACGTATTGTTAAGGGGAGATTTCCACTTGAGGGATTGTTTTCTGGATCTCTTTCTCCCTCATGTTTAGCCCCATTGCTTATGAAATTTTAAGACATTCGCCCCACTAGTTTGGCGATTTTAAGAACTTTCGCCCCATTTCTGTCAATTTTAAGACTTTTTGTGCCAATTAGGTGTCGATTTTTTCCTGGCGAGCGATAGCGAGCCTGTAATTTAAGAGGAACCGACCTTTGGCCGGGACATTTTTCTACCGAAAAATGTACAAATTTATCTTGAAAGGGGATCTAGGGGGTGTAATCGTAAGCTTGAGGGAAATATAGGGAACAAACTTAAAACCTCCCCTTAACATAACACAGGATAGTTGACAGTGAATATAAACACAGAATAAGGTGGATCACTTTATTGACAACGCTGCTCTTACAGCTTTATTGACAACGCTGCTCTTATAGCTTCATCAGGTAGTAATGAAGCTATAAGCGAAACGTTGGCAATAAAATGCTCCTCCTCATATGGTGTTTATAGTCACCAAGAGATGTATTGTGCCTACTGTATGTCAAGAGATGTATTGTGCCTACTGTATGTCAAGAGATGTATTGTGCGTACTGTATATCAAGAGATGTATTGTGCCTACTGTATATCAAGAGATGTATTGTGCCTACTGTATGTCAAGAGATGTATTGTGCCTACTGTATGTCAAGAGATGTATTGTGCCTACTGTATGTCAAGAGATGTATTGTGCCTACTGTATGTCAACATAAATCAATGTCAACAATGAAATACTTGTGTCAGTTTATTCATATTAGGTGATATAGCTGAAACTTCTGACAAACTAAACAAAAAGACAAGGGCAACATGTCGGAGTTTAAAGGCCAATATGTAAACATTAACCCCTTCTGTACCAGCGACGTCTTTTTCATTTTATTCTGGCTATATTTAGACTATTTTGTGCAGTTTAAGAAGGTTCTGTGGTAGTAAAAAGGGTTAGGGGAGATAGTTCGAAGCTTGTTAATTACTGGTGGCCCTTTATAAACTGATTGAGATCATCTAATAGTAGCCAGAATAAAGTTAAAAGGACCTTGTCGGTACAGAAGGGGTTAATATTCAATACCTGTAGGTTTTACACCTTAATAATTCATCATGTAATAGAGCGGCTTTCTCGCAGAAGTTAGATAATATGTTGAGGTGAAGCAAATTCTCTGAGAGGATGGTGGCTGAAGAGTAATTAAGGAGGCTCACCTCGCTTTTTGTCGCTTTCTCGCCCTATCTCTTTGGCTTGTATCCATTCGGCCCCATTCAGCCTACTGTTTTAAAACGTTTACCCCCATCCAGGTATCAATATTTTCCTGGCGAGCGGTAGCGAGCCAGCATATATATTTGTTTTTGTTTTGACAGCAAGCTAAATTTGTACATTTTTCGATAGAAAAATTTCTCCGGCGAAGCCGGATTTCTCCATACAATGCTGGCTTGCTATCGGTCGCCAGGAATAAATCGACACCTGGATGGGCATAAACGTCTTAAAACAGTTGGCTGAATTGGGCCGAATGGATACAAGCTAGGGAAAGAGAGAACAGGAGAGAAAGATAAGAAAAAAGCCGGTGACCCCCTTTAAGTGAGTTGCTGCATGCTTTAGGGAGAGTGTTTTAGTTTTATTGTCTCCCATTGGTCTGGAATAAAACGCTGAAAAAAACAAAAATCCGTGGACACCACCAGCCTCGGGGATCATGGTCGCGGGAGGTAGGGGCCCCTCGTTCGCTCCCTCTCGCCCAAATAACCCAATTTTCAACAAATATTTCCAATAACACCGGATCAACACCACTCACACCTCCCTACCAGCACACCCGCCAGGAATTCCGACCAGATGCGACCCCCTGAACCAATGTTGCCCTACAAATATCGGCGCCTTTACTTATAGTGGCCCCGATAGACGACGTGAACGATCTCAAGAGTACACTTAATGGAGCTAACAACTTAATTAGCCCTTCGAAAACCACACAAAACTACACGAATTTAATCCAAAGTGCATGATATAGGATGTACAGTTAGTAGGCCTTTAGTTGTTTCGTCTATAAGGTGCGAAAGTTCACGTTTAAACAGAGTAAATTACGCCGGCTAAAAACCAATATCGACTTTTATTGCCTGCCCCCCAGCCGTGTTAGCACTTTATCACGGAGACCCAGGGCACAAAAACGGTGGCGAGGGAGCGAGGGGGGAGGGGATAGGAAGCGGGTCAGAGGAAGGAGGGGAGAGGAAGGAGAGATGGGAAAGTGGGAGGGGGAATAGGAAGGAGAGGAGGGGAGAGGATGGAGGGAGGGTAGTTGGGAAGGGGGGAGGGGGATTAGGTAGGGGGTCAGAGGAAGGAGGGCAGGAGAGAGGATGGAGGGAGGGGGATTAGATAGAGAGTCAGAGGAAGGAGGGAATGGGAGGGGAAGGCAGGAATGTAGGAGGGGTGGGGAAGGTCGAGGGTCAGAGGAAGGAGGGGAGGGGAGGGGAAGGAGGGAGGGAGATTGGAGGATTTGGTAGGGGGTCATAGGAAGGAGGGGAGGGGAAGGCGGGAGGGAAGATAGAAAGGTAGGAGGGGAGGTGGGAGGGGGATTAGGTAGGGGGTCAGAGGAAGGAGGGGAGGGGAAGGCAGGAGGGAAGATGGAAAGTGCAGGAAGAAGGAGGAGGGAAGGGACGAGAGAAAGAAGTGGAAAGAATAGGACAGGAAGAGGAGAGAGTGATGGAAGGAGAAAAGGAGATAGGAGAAGAGAGCAAATGAGAAAGACAAAAAAGGAATGCTTAGGAGGATGACAATTTTAAAGGAGAAGAATGTGAATGAAATGGAGGTTAGATTTAACCCTTTTATGTACCAGTGACGTCTTTTTAATTAATTTCAGCTACATTTAGACTATCTTATTAAGCTTCGGAAGGATATATGGTAGCTAAAGGGATTGAGTTAGTCTGTAGGCTTTTAATAGGTAGATATCCTTCCTAACCTGAGTAAAATCGTCTAATAGTAACCGGTTTTTTTTTATTTGTCTCTCCTTTTCTCTCTTTCCCTGGCTTGTATCCATTCCGCCCCATTCAGCCAACTGTTTTAAGACGTTTATCCCCATCCAGGTGTCGATTTCTTCCTGGAAAGCGATAGCGAGCCAGCATTGTATGGAGATATCCGGATTCGCCGGAGACATGTTTCTATCAAAAAATGTAAAAATTTAGCTTGCTGTCAAAACAAATATATATATATATGCTGGCTCGCTAAACGTCTTAAAACAGTAGACTGGATACAAACCAAAGAGAGGGGGAGAGAAAGAGAAAACAAGTGAGGTGGGCTCCCTTAAGGGAAGAGGTAAAGATTATGGAGGAAGTGGAAGTGGAAGTGACTGGAAAGTAGTGACGGACGATGTGGAAGTGGAAGTGACTGGAAAGTAGTGACGGACGATGCGGAGATAGGGTAAAGGGAGATTAACCCTTTCAAGCTCCAATACGCATTTCTGTTTTGTTTTCTGGTAATTATTCGACGATTTTATTCAGATTAGGAAGGGTATGTGGAAGTCAGAGGGTTGATTGAGAGAGTCTTTACCCTTTTAATACCCACAGATCCTTCCTAAGCTGCATACAATCGTCTAATGATAGCCAACATATACTGCTAAAACGCGTCAGAGCTTCAAGGGGTTAAAAGAAAGAAGTGATGGAACGGCAAAGGAACAAAGCAATGCAGAAAGAAGAGGGAGGTTCGAAAACAGATATGCTGATACTGGATCGGAGGAATGAATTTCAAACCCTAAGGAAGTTGGAGCCGTATATATGGATATAGAACAAAACTATAATAATAATGTAGGTTCCTAATGTATAGTGAATGTTGAATTTGATTTAATGTGCTTATAAATGTACTACAACCGTATTTTAGCTGGTAATGCTGCTAAATATCGATAACCTGTGTTCTTAGCTGCCTTATAGCCCAAAACTCGCCAGTAGTCAATTATCAGATAAAATCTAGAGGCTGGGGGGGAGAGGCAATACGGAAGTTAGAGGGACTGGGATTAGTAGGTGTAATTACGGAAAGCTGGGAGAGTATGCTGACTATAGGAAAGCTGGGAGAGTATGCTGACTATAGGAAAGCTGGGAGAGTATGCTGACTATAGGAAAGCTGGGAGAGTATGCTGACTATAGGAAAGTTAAAAGGGGGTTTTCTGAAATCCCTCCTTCCTCATTCTCATGCGTAGCTTCATTAGTTTTTAGAGTTTACTACATTCGCTTCATTAGTTTGGCGATTTTAAGACCATTCGACCCATTCAAGTGTCTATTTTCTCCTGGGGCATGTAATTTAGGAGGAAACCGGCCATTGGCCGGGGCATTTTTCTACCGAAAAATGCCTACATTTATTTCGAAGGGGGTATTTTTCAAAGCATGATGGAGGTCTTGAGAGGAAACTAAAAAAAAAAAAAAAAATCTTAACAATTGTAATACCTCTCTCCAGTTTCTCTTTCTCCTTAACGTTTTTCCGGACTTGGCTCACCATGTAGCCTATCTCTCGTCCTTCCTTCCTACCAAACACGTATCTGGTTCCTCCTATCCTTCCTTCCTTCCTACCAAACATGTCTCTGGTTCCTCCTATCCTTCCATCCTTCCTACCAAACATGTCTCTGGTTCCTCCTATCCTTCCATCCTTCCTACCAAACATGTCTGGTTCCTCCTATCCTTCCTACCAAACATGTCTCTGGTTCCTCCTATCCTTCCATCCTTCCTACCAAACATGTCTCTGGTTCCTCCTATCCTTCCATCCTTCCTACGAAACATGTCTGTGGTTCCTCCTATCCTTCCTACCAAACATGTCTCTGGTTCCTCCTATCCTTCCATCCTTCCTACCAAACATGTCTCTGGTTCCTCCTATCCTTCCATCCTTCCTACCAAACATGTCTCTGGTTCCTCCTATCCTTCCATCCTTCCTACCAAACATGTCTCTGGTTCCTCCCATCCTCCCTTTCTACCGAACATGTCTCTGGTTCCTCCCATCCTCCCTTTCTACCGAACATGTCTCTGGTTCCTCCTATCCTTCCTACCAAACATGTCTCTGGTTCCTCCTATCCTTCCCTCCGCCCTTCCTACCAAACATGTCTCTGGTTCCTCCTATCCTTCCATCCTCCCTTCCTACCGAACATGTCTCTGGTTCCTCCTATCCTTCCATCCTTCCTACCAAACATGTCTCTGGTTCCTTCTATCCTTCCATCCTTCCTACCAAACATGTCTCTGGTTCCTCCTATCCTTCCTACCAAACATGTCTCTGGTTCCTCCTATCCTTCCATCCTTCCTACCAAACATGTCTCTGGTTCCTCCTATCCTTCCATCCATCCTTCCTACCAAACATGTCTCTGGTTCCTCCTATCCTTCCTACCATCCTTCCTACCAAACATGTCTCTGGTTCCTCCTATCCTTCCATCCTTCCTACCAAACACGTCTGTGGTTCCTCCTATCATTCCATCCTTCCTACCAAACATGTCTCTGGTTCCTCCTATCCTTCCATCCTTCCTACCAAATACGTCTGTGGTTCCTCCTATCCTTCCATCCTTCCTACCAAACATGTCTGTGGTTCATCCTATCCTTCCTTCCTACCAAACATGTCTCTGGTTCCTCCTATCCATCCATCCTTCCTACCAAACACGTCTCTGGTTCCTCCTATCCTTCCTACCAAACATGTCTGTGGTTCCTCCTATCCTTCCTACCAAACATGTCTCTGGTTCCTCCTATCCTTCCATCCTTCCTACCAAACACGTCTGTGGTTCCTCCTATCCTTCCTACCAAACACGTATGTGGTTCCTCCTATCCTTCCATCCTTCCTACCAAACACGTCTGTGGTTCCTCCTATCCTTCCATCCTTCCTACCAAACATGTCTCTGGTTCCTCCTATCCTTCCATCCTTCCTACCAAACACGTCTGTGGTTCCTCCTATCCTTCCAACCAAACATGTCTCTGGTTCCTCCTATCCTTCCATCCTTCCTACCAAACATGTCTCTGGTTCCTCCTATCCTTCCATCCTTCCTACCAAACACGTCTGTGGTTCCTCCTATCCTTCCTACCAAACATGTCTGGTTCCTCCTATCCTTCCATCCTTCCTACCAAACACGTCTCTGGTTCCTCCTATCCTTCCTACCAAACATGTCTCTGGTTCCTCCTATCCTTCCATCCTTCCTACCAAACATGTCTCTGGTTCCTCCTATCCTTCCATCCTTCCTACCAAACACGTCTGTGGTTCCTCCTATCCTTCCTACCAAACATGTTTTATGGTTCCTCCTATCCTTCCATCCTTCCTACCAAACATGTCTCTGGTTCCTCCTATCCTTCCATCCTTCCTACCAAACACGTCTCTGGTTCCTCCTATCCTTCCATCCTTACTACCAAACATGTCTGTGGTTCCTCCTATCCTTCCTACCAAACACGTCTGTGGTTCCTCCTATCCTTCCATCCTTCCTACCAAACATGTCTGGTTCCTCCTATCCTTCCATCCTTCCTACCAAACATGTCTCTGGTTCCTCCTATCCTTCCAACCAAACATGTCTGGTTCCTCCTATCCTTCCATCCTTCCTACCAAACACGTCTCTGGTTCCTCCTATCCTTCCTACCAAACATGTCTCTTTTTCCTCCTATCCTTCCTACCAAACATGTCTCTGGTTCCTCCTATCCTTCCTATCAAACATGTCTCTGGTTCCTCCTATCCTTCCAACCAAACATGTCTCTGGTTCCTCCTATCCTTCCATCCTTCCTACCAAACATGTCTCTGGTTCCTCCTATCCTTCCTACCAAACATGTCTCTGGTTCCTCCTATCCTTCCATCCTTCTTACCAAACACGTCTGTGGTTCCTCCTATCCTTCCTACCAAACATGTCTCCGGTTCCTCCTATCCATCCATCCTCCCTTCCTACCGAACATGTCTCTGGTTCCTCCTATCCTTCCATCCTTCCTACCAAACATGTCTCTGGTTCCTTCTATCCCTCCATCCTTCCTACCAAACACGTCTGTGGTTCCTCCTATCCTTCCTATCAAACATGTCTCTGGTTCCTCCTATCCTTCCAACCAAACATGTCTCTGGTTCCTCCTATCCTTCCATCCTTCCTACCAAACATGTCTCTGGTTCCTCCTATCCTTCCTACCAAACATGTCTCTGGTTCCTCCTATCCTTCCATCCTTCTTACCAAACACGTCTGTGGTTCCTCCTATCCTTCCTACCAAACATGTCTCCGGTTCCTCCTATCCATCCATCCTCCCTTCCTACCGAACATGTCTCTGGTTCCTCCTATCCTTCCATCCTTCCTACCAAACATGTCTCTGGTTCCTTCTATCCCTCCATCCTTCCTACCAAACACGTCTGTGGTTCCTCCTATCCTTCCTACCAAACATGTCTCTGGTTCCTCCTATCCTTCCTACCAATAATGTCGCCAGTTCATGTTCATTTACAAATAATACATTATCTATGAATATATTATGATATCAAACTGGTGCACTTCTGAAAATATTTATATTTTTATCAGAGTTGGTCCATGGTTGGTCTTTTTGGACTTCCCTTGTCCAATAGTTTGGACAATTTAAGACGGTTCACCCCATTATTCTGGCGATAAGACGCTTCAGCAGTGCATTAGGCAAATTACCAGAACTGCAAAATAAAAATGAAGTAATTTGTCAATGCTTTCGTTTTCTTTCATAGTCAATGTTCATCTATCAATCTATCTGTCTATTGCTAGATGCCTTCATCTCCGAGGAGGTGACCACGAACAAATTCCCGATCGAGGCAATTCGTTTGATAGGATGTCGTAAATGCTTTGGACTCTCCAAGTCCATAATATATGACAGTTTTATAGATATAGGACATGGTGAATGCTTTGGGTTATCCGGGCCCATATATGCCAGTCTTAGAGGGACACAGCACGTTGCAAATTGTGCTTAGGTTATCAGCGCCCATATAAGACAGTCTTAGAGATATATAGAACGTCTGAAATGTTTTAGGTTGTACGGGCCCAGATATGACAGTCTTGGGGAGATATAGGATGTCGTAAATGCTTTGTGTATCCAGGCCCAGATTAATCCCCCCCCCCCCCCTCTCCCGCCGCGCCGCCCCTCTACGTGGACATATGGACGCCATCTAGCGCCTCCCCCACCGCCGCTGAAAACTTTCCCCGTAAAACTGCCCCTCTAACGCCAGAATAAAAGGAGGAGTCGTCTGTCTTGCCATAATGAGGCACTGGTGAAATCTTACGTGTCAGAGAGAAATGTCACTCTCCCCCTTCTCTCTCGCTCCTGTCGCCTTTTTTTTCTCCGCTGGTTTATCCTTAATTAAAATTATGTGTCGCGTGTAATCTTATTTCGTCTTTTTGTCTTTTTTTTTTCCTCCCCACGTTGTTCATTAGAGACCCTAAAGTAATAGAGAACGGCCACCTTCCGCCATATTGGTGCCACTGGTGTCATTAGCCTCATGTTACGCTCATTATTTGTCACACCCACAACACACGTTCGGCAATACTGGAAAAAAGGATATAATTATAAGGTTTTACTGTTGCCAATTCTCCACTTGCGAGTTTCAGGCTATAAGGAAGTTGGAGCTGTAGACATCGATATTTAACATAATTACAAGCTAAAATACGGTTGTAGTAAATTTATAAATACATAAAACCCAATTCATCATACTTTTTATCCATTAGAAGCCTACATTATTATTACATTTCTGTTTAATATCGATGTTCACGACTCCAACTTCCTTATAGCCTGAAACTCGCAAGTGGTCAATTTAGCTACTTTCCCGCAAGATCTAGAGTCATTTACTTCGATCAAGAGGCAACTGTTTACATCTAGCGGCATGAACTCCAACGATCAAGAGGCAACTGTTTACATCTAGCGGCATGAACTCCAACGATCAAGAGGCAACTGTTTACATCTAGCGGCATGAACTCCAACGATCAAGAGGCAACTGTTTACATCTAGCGGCATGAACTCCAACGATCAAGAGGCAACTGTTTACATCTAGCGGCATTAACTCCAACGATCAAGAGGCAACTGTTTACATCTAGCGGCATGAACTCCAACGATCAAGAGGCAACTGTTTACATCTAGCGGCATGAACTCCAACGATCAAGAGGCAACTGTTTACATCTAGCGGCATGAACTCCAACGATCAAGAGGCAACTGTTTACATCTAGCGGCATGAACTCCAACGATCAAGAGGCAACTGTTTACATCTAGCGGCATGAACTCCAACGATCAAGAGGCAACTGTTTACATCTAGCGGCATGAACTCCAACGATCAAGAGGCAACTGTTTACATCTAGCGGCATGAACTCCAACGATCAAGAGGCAACTGTTTACATCTAGCGGCATGAACTCCAACGATATTCTGGAGATTTGCGCCATTTTATAGATATTCTGGAGATTGTGGCATTATTTTAGCGATTGCCGGCATTTATTTACTAGAGATTGTGGCATTATTTTATCGATTGCCGGCATGTATTTACTAGAGATTGTGGCATTATTTTAGCGATCACCGGCATTTATTTACTAGAGATTGTGGCATTATTTTAGCGATCACCGGCATTTATTTACTAGAGATTGTGGCATTATTTTATCGATTGCCGGCATGTATTTACTAGAGATTGTGGCATTATTTTAGCGATCACCGGCATTTATTTACTAGAGATTGTGGCATTATTTTAGCGATCACCGGCATTTATTTACTAGAGATTGTGGCATTATTTTAGCGATTGTCGGCATTTATTTACCAGAGATTGTGGCATTATTTTAGCGATTACCGGCATTTATTTACCAGAGATTGTGGCATTATTTTAGCGATTGCCGACATTTATTTACCAGAGATTGTGGCATTATTTTAGCGATCACCGGCATTTATTTACTAGAGATTGTGGCATTATTTTAGCGATCACCGGCATTTATTTACTAGAGATTGTGGCATTATTTTATCGATTGCCGGCATGTATTTACTAGAGATTGTGGCATTATTTTAGCGATCACCGGCATTTATTTACTAGAGATTGTGGCATTATTTTAGCGATCACCGGCATTTATTTACTAGAGATTGTGGCATTATTTTAGCGATTGTCGGCATTTATTTACCAGAGATTGTGGCATTATTTTAGCGATTGTCGGCATTTATTTATTATCTAGCGGACTTGATTTGGTACTCTAAAAGGTTTATTCTTTGGATATTAAAAGTGTCCATGATCAAACGTAAAATACAACCCAGTAGTTTGATCATTAAGGAGATATCTCCACTGGAGGGATTTTTTCTTGACCACTTTCTCCCTCATGTTTAACCCCATTGCTTTTGATATTATAAAACGTTTGCCCCATTAGTTTAGCGATTTTAAGAACTTTCACCCCATATTAAGACCTTTCGTGCAATTCAGGTGTCGATTTTATCCTGGCGAGCGATAGCGAGCCTGTAATTTAAGAGGAACCGGCCTTCGGCCGGGACATTTTTCTACCGAAAAATGTACAAATTTATCTTGAAAGGGACTCAAGGGGGTGTAATTTTAAGCTTGATGGAGGTCTAGGGAACAAACTAAATACCTCCCCTTAACCCCTACAGTACCACTGACGTCCTTTTAGCTATATTGCGGCTACTATTAGACGATTTGAGTCATCGTCCTGGTGGTGTAATGGTTAGAGTGTTTATAAATCTGTGTGTGATAACCCAGGTTCGAATCCCGGTGGATCACATATATGCTTTCATTAATTTCATTGGAGGTGTTTGGTTTTGTGGTGAAATTAATACAAATATAGATTAAACGACCTCCAGCAATTAACAGGCTTCGAAGTATCTCACTTAACTCGTTTTTACTCACACACATCCTTCTTAAACTGCATAAAATCGTCTAAATACAGCTAGCATAAAATGATAAAAGACGTCGCTGGTACAGAAGGGGTTAATTCCTCCAAAATGACCTCCCAGACCAATATGTCCGTTCTCTCTTACCCCAGGGTCTCTAGTGTTCATTACTGTGGCATTCCTTTTCTCAGAGTGCTATTTTTGTTAAGGGGACAGTGGCTGTTGGTTTGGTCTATTAATTCATTTATTCATATATTTTTTTTTAGTTTCCTCCCTAGACCTCCACCAAGCTTAGAAAAACACCCCCTAGACCCCCCTTCAAGATAGATTTGTACATTTTTCGGTAGAAAAATGTCCCGGCCAAAGGCCGATTCCTCCTAAAATTACAGGCTCGCTATCGCTCGCCAGGAAAACATCGACACGAAGGGCCCTAATATTGACAAAGGAATGGGGTGAAAGGTCATAAAATCCACAAACTAATGGAACCAACGTCTTAAAATCTCAAAACTAGTGGGGCTAAACATTAGGGAGAAGGGGGTCCAGAAAACCGGTCCGTCTCCCCTTAATTCGTCAGATGTTTTTTCCCCACCTCTCTCAGTTTTTTCAGCATATCACGTTCATCAAAATGCAATGAAATTTATGAGACTTCGGGCAAAAGACATTTCTCCATATTTGTCTTCTTGCAAAAATCCTGGAATTGCTGCATATAAATCATCCCTTTGTGTGAGTTCCAAACATACGTATTTTAAATTCTCCTTAGTTTTAATTTTTTAATATTATCTTTGAAATTACGTATGCACCTTTAAGTAGAAAATGGTTGCATTATGTATCACTGCAATTAAGGGGGGATCTCCACTTGAGGGATTTTTTTCTTGACCCCTTTCTCCCTCATGTTTAGCCCCATTGTTTTTGATATTATAAAACGTTTGCCCCATTAGTTTAGCGATTTTAAGAACTTTCACCCCATATTAAGACCTTTCGTGCAATTCAGGTGTCGATTTTATCCTGGCGAGCGATAGCGAGCCTGTAATTTAAGAGGAACCGGCCTTTGGCCGGGACATTTTTCTACCGAAAAATGTACAAATTTATCTTGAAAGGGACTCAAGGGGGTGTAATTTTAAGCTTGATGGAGGTCTAGGGAACAAACTAAACACCTCCCCTTAACAAACACAGGTTAAATTATTAGGAAATACTATTTTTCAATTGTCAAAAATCATAGCTGATCAAGACATTCCGGTTGGCAGTATTGGTAGATATATGCCAATAAATAAATAGTTTTTAGTTTCATTTGGAAAAATCATATACAAAAATCGAAAATATTAGTAAGTAAATATTTAAATTGAACAACAATAGTATGTTTCATGAATGAACACATTGTTATGTTGGGTATGTGAGTGTCTTGCGTTTGGATACATACATTCTCTCATTTATTGTATTTTTCGTACCTGTTTATAACTAAATCTAACCTACCCTCTCTCAATCTATGTCATATAAAATCAGAACTGATGTAGAAACAGCTGCTCATATTCCTGAGTTTTTTTTTCTCAAGAAGTAGAAACAGGGACATTTCTATACCAAAATACGATAATAATCATCATTAATCATAACGTGGAGATTCAGTAAAAAAAGAAAAACAAGCAAACAAAATAAATAGTGTAAATAATGTGAATATAATCATTAGTAACTGTCAAGTCACCATATATAAAACTGGGATTTTCACCGTGACTTCCACAATTTTAATTTTTATTCAATATCAAGCATACGCAAAAACATCACTACAAATACACAAAACACCACTACAAAACATCACTACAAATACACAAAACACCACTACAAAACACCACTACAAAACATCACTACAAAACATCACTACAAATACACAAAACACCCCTACAAAACACCACTACAAAACATCACTACAAATACACAAAACACCACTACAAAACATCACTACAAATACACAAAACACCACTACAAAACATCACTACAAAACATCACTACAAATACACAAAACATCACTACAAATACACAAAACACCACTACAAAACATCACTACAAAACATCACTACAAATACACAAAACATCACTACAAATACACAAAACACCACTACAAAACATCACTACAAATACACAAAACATCACTACAAAACATCACTACAAATACACAAAACATCACTACAAATACACAAAACATCACTATCAATACACTACATCACTTTCCTTGCTACCTCTAACTCCAACTAGTCATAATCAGCCGTGTGACATTATATAATTCACCAATCAAAATGACAGTTGTGGCGGGATTGGTGGTGAGTGGAAGTATTAAAAACCCCGTAATGTCCATATTTGGTGGGTTCCGTTGTTGGCAGTCTACCCCACTCCCCCCCACTCACACACATTCACACACTAACATACACACTCGCACACTAAGACACACACACACACACCCTCACACTAAGGCACACACACACACACATTAAGACACACACACACACGCACAAAGACACACACACACACACACACAACACAATTACTCACACACACACACACACACACACACACACACACACACACACACACACACACACACACACACACACAGAGTTACCACCAACGATCCAACACCCACGTCCCCCCCAAGAGGTCGAGTGTGTGTACCCAGCTAGAGACATATCACACCTCCTTTTAAGGCAATTGACGGATTTTTTTCTGGAACCCTTTCTCCCTCATATTTAGCCCCATTGCTTTTGATATTTTAAGACGTTCGCCCCATTAATTTGGCGATTTTGAGAACTTCGCCCTGTTAGTCAATTTTAAGACCTTTTGTGCCATTTAGGTGTCGATTTTTCCCTGGCGAACGATAGCGAGCCTGTAATTTAAAAGGAACCGGCCTTCGGCGGGGACATTTTTCTACCAAAAAATGTACTAATATATCTTGAAAGTGGGTCTAGGGCGTGTAATTTAAAGCTTGATGGAAGTCTATGGAACAAACTAAAATCCTCCCCTTAACCCTCTCTGTACCGGTGACGTCTATATTATTTTATTTCAGCTATATTTAGACGATTATATTAAGGGGAGGTTTCCACTTGAGGGACTTTTTCTTGACCCCTTTCTCCCTCATGTCTAGCCCCATTGCTTTTGAGATTTTGAGACGTTTGCCGCATTAGTTTGGTGATTTTTGAATTTCCGCCCCATTCTGTCAATTTTAAGACCTTTCATGCCATTTAGGTGTCGATTTTATCCTGGCGAGCGATAGCGAGCCTGTAATTTAAGAGTAACCGGCCTTCGGCCGGGAAATTTTTCTACCGAAAAATGTACAAATTTATCTTGAAATAAGGGGGTGGAATTTTAAGATTGCTGGAGAAGTAGGAAACAAACTAAAAACCTCCCCTTAAGCTTAAGATGGATAGGCTATGTGGTCGCAAAAAGGTGTAATTGAAACAGTCTGTAGCCTTCTAATGGGTAGTCGTCCTTCCTATGCTGAATAAAACAGTCTAATAGTTGCCAGATATATAATGAAAAGGACGTCCCCGGTACTGAAAGGGTTGAAGGATTATTAATTCACTTCCTCCAGGTAACTTTGGCTATTGAGTTTCTGAAATCAAGTGTTGTCATTATTTATATATTTATAATTTATATATTTATTATTTATAATTTATATATTTATTATTTATATATTTATAATTTATATATTTATAATTTATATATTTATTATTTATATATTTATAATTTATAATTTATATATTTATTATTTATATATTTATAATTTATATTTATAATTTATATTTATAATTTATAATTTATATTTATAATTTATATTTATAATTTATATTTATAATTTATATATTTATAATTTATATATTTATTATTTATATATTTATTATTTATTTATTTATTATTTATATATTTATTATTTATATATTTATTATTTATATATTTATTATTTATATATTTATTATTTATATATTTATTATTTATATATTTATATATTTATTATTTATATATGTAATTTATTTGTATTTATTATTTATATATGTAATTTATTTGTATTTATTATTTATATATGTAATTTATTTGTTTATTATTTATATATTTATTATTTATATATTTATTATTTATATATTTATTATTTATATATTTATTATTTATATGATTTGTTATACTCCATTCATTTATAAGGAGGTCAGAAATCGAGCCTCCTATCCTCTGTATCGTATAAAGGTAGAGCAAATGGGCTGTACCATTCCCTTTAACACTATCTAGGCCGACGTCATGGGGCTTATATTGGTATTTTGTTTAATTATTACTAAGGATTTTGCTTGCCTTTGCTAATTTCGAGCAATAATTATTACTTTCTCCTCTAGGCTACCAAAAGCGCCTTTTCATACTCCCTTCAAGCTTAAAAAAAAACATGCCTACCAGACTTACTTGAAGCTAAATTTGTATATATTCTGATAGCACAATTTGTACATATTCTGATAGCACAATTTGTACATATTCTGATAGCACAATTTGTACATATTCTGATAGCACAATTTCACGGTCTACAGGGTCGCTATTGCTCGTCCACAGACAAAACGACCCCTAAATGAGTTGAAGGGTCTGTTTTCGCCAAAATAATGAGGTGAAACGTCTTAAAATCTCCAAACTACTGTAATATAGCAAAACAGGGTAGATCACAACAGACCTCCCAGGACCAGATAGGTTTAAACACATGCCCGAGACAGTGTTTTCCCTCAGTCAATGTTTGCCATCTCTCTGTTTTCATATATAATATATATATACAGTATATATATATATATATATATATATATATATATATATATATATATATATATATATATAACAGGTACTTGTGCATGCAACTGAACAAGATGGGCAGCGGGAAGAGGAGAGCAAGAGAGGTCACAGAAAGGAAGGGAGTGGGAGAAGAAGGACATGGAAGATGAGAGGGTAGAAGTAGAGAGGGACGAAGGACAGAGAACAAAGGAGGGAAGAAGGGGAGAGGGCTGAAGGAGAGAGCGGAGGTAGGATAGAAGGTGAGAGAGGAAGGAAGGCTGAAGGAGAGAGAGGAGGGAGGGTTGAAGGGGAGAGGGGAGGGAGGGCAGAAGGAGAGAGAGGAGGGAGAGCTGAAGGAGCGAGGGTTGAAAGGAAGAAGGGAGGGATAGCAGAAGGAGAGAAAGGGGAGAGGGCTGAAGGAGAGAGAGGAGGGAGGGGAGAGGTGGTAGAAGGGGAGAAAGAGAGGAGAGGAGAGGGAGGCGAGGAGAGGGAGGGCAGAAGAGGGGAGAGGGGCAGATGGGGAGGCAGAAGAGGAGCGATGGGGTAGTTAAGGTGAGAGAGGGGAGGGCAGAAGAGGGGTGAGGAGGGAGGGAAGAAAGAGAGAGGAGGGAGGGTAGAAGGAGAGAGCAGGGAGAGCAGGGAGGGCAGAAGGGGAGAGAGAGGAGGGAGAGCTGGAGGGGAGGGGGGCGGGGCAGAAGAGGGGCGAGAGGTGGGAGGGGCGACAGGTGGGAGGGGAGAGAGGAGGGGAGGTAGGGGGGGGGGGGAGAGGGGAGGGGAGGTAGGGCATGGGGGGAGGAGGGGGGAGGGGGTAGTGAAGGTGAAGGCTGAGCTAGACAAATACGACAGGAGACGTAGACAACCACACGTCCGACGGGCTTCAGCCCAGAGATTTATGTTCTCTTGGAAGGGCGGGGGGGATGGAAGGGAGGGAGGAGGTGGGGGCGATTAGGGGGGGGGGGAGAGAGAGAGAGAGAGAGAGAGAGAGAGAGAGAGAGAGAGAGAGAGAGAGAGAGAGAGAGAGAGAGAGAGAGAGAGAGAGAGAGAGAGAGAGAGAGAGAGAGAGAGAGAGAGAGAGGTGGAATTTACAGGTTAAGCGGAGAGAGGTGCTCGGAAAGAATGGTGGAAATGCATAATATACACAAAGTTCCCGGCAAAAGGGGGGGGGGGGGGTTCGTGTGTGTGTGCGTGTATTTATTGTATGGCAATGACCAAACAAAACAATTATACTTCCGTCTGTGGTTGGTGTATAGACATAATAATAATAACAACAATAATAATAATAATAATACAAATAATAATAATAACGATATCAATAAAATTATATTCTTATTAATAATAGTAGTTGTAGTAATAGTAACACACGTAGAAGATGTAGGGACAACATAGAAGTGCAGGCCAGAAAGAATAGAAGGTATCGTTGAGAGTGAAATGAGGGGTAACTATGAAGATAAGACAATACTCCTACAACTATCAATAATTAAACAACGAAAACAATAATAGCAGTAACAATAATAAATACAGAATACGTAAAACCAAACTAGAAGAGCAGTGGGAAGGCCGGATAGAAGGCAGTGTTGGGAGTGATATGAGGGGTAACTATTAAGGGAGCCTAACTCACTTTTTTCTCTTTCTCTCCCTCTCTCTTTGGCTTGTATCCATTCGGCCCCATTCAGCCTACTATTTTAAAACGTTTACCCCCATCCAGGTGTCAATATTTTCCTGGCGAGCAGTAGCGAGCCAGCATATATATATTTTTGTTTTGACTGCAAGCTAAATTTGTACATTTTTCGATAGAAAAATGTTTCGGAAGCCGGATTTCTCCAAAAAATGCTGGCTCGCTATCGCTCGAAAGGAAGAAATCGACACCTGGATGGGGATAAACGTCTTAATACAGTTGGCTGAATGGGGCCGAATGGATACAAGCCAGGGAAAGAGAGAAAACAATTAAAATAATAGCAGAAACAATAATAAACACAGAATACATGGGACCAAACTAGAAGAGCAGGGAAGGCCGGATAGAAGGCAGTGTTGAGAGTGATATGAGGGGCAACTATTAAGATGGTGTGAGATAGGGCGAGGGAGGTAGAGAGAGAGAGAGGAGGGAAACGATGTAGGTCGACCAGGGCTAGAGGAGGAAGTGGGACAATGTAACCAACTTTCCAGAACTTATAACTTACCATAACTTTATGTTTAACCATGGCGGGTTTTTTATCAGATTATATATATATATATATATATATATAATATATATATATATATATATACCGGTATATATATTCACCAAGGGCCAAAGCAGCATATGCGTATCCAAGAAAATATTCTCCTATAATTTCTACATTATGCTAAGTGAAATATGAAATGTGTGTTGTTTTGGCAGGCCAGAAGTCTAAGTGAACATAAGGACTATACACTATTCACTGACTCAAGAATAATTTTGGATCTTTGCATGCATATTGACGACAGGAATGGCACTCATTAAGTGTTGTCAACTTGAACTTTACTATATAGCACATATGTAACTACGGGGATTCATTAGTTAAGGGGGCCCACCTCGCTTTTTTATATCTTTCTCTCCCTCTCTCTTTGGCTTGTCTCCATTCGGCCCCATTCAGCCTACTGTTGTAAGACGTTTACCCCCATCCAGGCGTCAATATTTTCCTGGCGAGCGGTAGCGAGCCTTCATATATATATTTTTGTTTTGACAGCAAGCTAAATTTGTAAATTTTTCGATAGAAAAATTTCTCCGGCGAAGCCGGATTTCTCCATACAATGCTGGCTCGCTATCGCTCGCCAGGAAGAAATCGACACCTGGATGGGAATAAACGTCTTAAAACAGTTGGCTGAGTGGGGCCGAATGGATACAAACCAAAGAGAGAGGGAGAGAAAGAGTAAAATGCAGGTGACCCCCATTAACGCTCATCCTCTTGTGTCTATCATTAGGAGGTGTTCAGGTATTATTGACCACGACTATACTATCTGCGATCCAGTTTCCGTGTTCTAAGTTGCATACACAAATTTTACAGTGCATTTGAATTATAAGTCTACGGAAAATGCGGCCCCCCAATTATAATGTGAAATTTGCTAAATCAACAAACCAAAACAGGGACGACACAAGATATAGGCCAAATAACTGATCAAAATCGCTATGTGGAAATAACGCTTTCATCAAATATAATGTTAAATAATAGATTACAAAACCATCACATAGGGTGTACAGCACTACATGAACCAGTTCCATATCAAGCTATGTTATCCTTACTTGTTACTTATTAGACGAGTTTAAGCTGCACACAATCGTCTAAATGAAATGAAATGAACATTCTTAAAATTGCCAAAACAGTAATCGAGAGAACGGCTTAAAATGTCAAAACCAGTAGGGCTAAACATGAAAGTGAAGGGGGAACAGAACAAAACATAAAGCTCCCCTTATTACCCTGGGGTAAGGAAGGGGACATAGGGAATAGTAAGGGGTGAGGAAGGTAGCTGGAGGAGGGTTAAGGGGACACTGGCTGTTTTTTTTTTTTTTTGGCCTATTAATTCATTTATTCATATAGTTTGTTTGTTGTTTCCTCGCTAGACATCCCTTGTACTTATCAACAACAAAAAACGAAACCTTCCCCCCAAGATAAATGTGTACATACAGTATATTGGTATACAAATGTTCCTCTTATAATTACAGGCTCGCTATCGTTCGCCAGGAAAAAATCGATACCTAAGTGGCTCGATAGGTCTTAAAATTGACAACGAAATGGGACGAAAGGTTTTAAAATCGACAAACTAATAGGCCTAACGTCTTAAAATATGAACACTAATTGGGCTAAACATGAGAGAGAAGGGGGCCAGAAAAACCAGCCCATTCCCCCTTAAAGCGTCGGGGCTTAACCCAACACGCATGGGTTGTATATCTTTGTGTGAGTATCTTTGTGTGAGTATCTTTGTGTGAGTATCTTTGTGTGAGTATTTTTGTGAGTATTTTTGTGTGAGTATCTTTGTGTGAGTATCTTTGTGTGAGTATCTTTGTGTGAGTATTTTTGTGAGTATTTTTGTGTGAGTATCTTTGTGTGAGTATCTTTGTGTGAGTATTTTTGTGTGAGTATCTTTGTGTGAGTATCTTTGTGTGAGTATCTTTGTGTGAGTATCTTTGTGTGAGTATCTTTGTGTGAGTATCTTTGTGTGAGTATCTTTGTGTGAGTATTTTTGTGAGTATTTTTGTGTGAGTATCTTTGTGTGAGTATCTTTGTGTGAGTATTTTTGTGTGAGTATCTTTGTGTGAGTATCTTTGTGTGAGTATCTTTGTGTGAGTATCTTTGTGTGAGTATCTTTGTGTGAGTATCTTTGTGTGAGTATCTTTGTGTGAGTATTTTTGTGAGTATTTTTGTGTGAGTATCTTTGTGTGAGTATTTTTGCAGAGTAGGACGGACAGGACAACATAAAATTTCTACATATTCGGCTTAACCCTTTGAGTACCAGCGACGTGTGTTATATTATATGCTCGCTATATATACAGTATATACACGATATTATGCAGCTTAGGAAGGATCTGTGGTAGCTAACAGGGTTGGTTGAGATAGTTTGAAGCCTTATTATTGCTAGAGGTCCTTCCCAAGCTGAATAAAATCGTCTACTAGCTGGGCCAGAATATAATACAAAAGACGTCTCTGGTACTGCACGGGTTGACAAGGATATATATAATTCTGAGGCAGTGAATCGTCAATTTTTTTTTGTTTTTTTTTTGTTTTTTTGGTTTTTTTACAATACATACGATATTGAAAGAACGCAAACATTTTCATTTCCGACTTCAAAATACTACTACGTATTGCAAACTATACGGGGGGAAAAGTGTGCTTTATTCTGCAGGTTAAACAATTATATACTCTATACTTTTGTATGAGAGACCGTTTTATACTAAAAAAAAGAAGCTGTGTGTGAAAAATATTTGTCTTTTATAGAAGGCAATTAACATTCTTTGCTTTAATAGCATTCAAGTTCACGGGGAGTGCATACATATATATATATATATATATATATATATATATATATATATATATATATATATATATATATATATATATATATTTTCTTTAATACATACGAGGTTGAAAGAAATGGCGTTTTCCTTTTATATCATTCCTTCCTTACTTGATAATGCTGGTTGTCCAGTGAAACGCGTCGTATATCCTGTATCTTCATGTACTTTAATGTAACCCTGTACCACCATGAATTTTGCTCATCTCCTTCATCTACTTCCTGCCACCCAGCGAAAACTCATCAGAGACCTGGAAACTTTGAATAATAAAATTTCCAACGCAGAAATTGCCATTTCTTTCAACCTCGTATGTATTAAAGAAAATTTATTACCTGGCTTTACCAACATATATATATATATATATATATATATATATATATATATATATATATATATATATATATACTGTATATATATATATCAGAAGAGTAATTATGTGTGTGCATGCGTGTTCGTAAGTGAATATCTGTTTAAGAGCGTTTGCTTACGTATCTGTTTGTATGTGCAAGTACAAGCGAATATGATTATTTTGACTTCCCACCGGTGAAACACGAAGACAATCATCCCTTGGGGTACACGTTTACATATTTCCTCAGACATTAATATATTGTGTTTGAATGAGGCTCTTTTGGATATACTATATTTATTGTTTAAACTGTAATATTGATAGATGTGCCTCATATCTAATAGTCAGTTCTATTCTTTCACAACTTTCCTTGACTCTTTGAAAGCGTTTATGTATGTACAGTATATAAATAAAGCGTTTATGTATGTACAGTATATAAATAAAGCGTTTATGTATGTACAGTATATAAATAAAGCGTTTATGTATGTACAGTATATAAATAAAGCGTTTATGTATGTACAGTATATAAATAAAGCGTTTATGTATATACAGTATATAAATAAAGCGTTTATGTATGTACAGTATATAAATAAAGCGTTTATGTATGTACAGTACATAAATAAAGCGTTTATGTATGTACAGTATATAAATAAAGCGTTTATGTATGTACAGTATATAAATAAATATATATATATGCCTCCCCCAGAGTTGAAAGAGTGACAGGGCCAAAATAAAGGAACAGTCGAGCCAAAAGGCCTGGACGCACGGAGTTTAAAGCAATTTAAGTCATAGGATGAGGGCAAGATAGATTCAGGGAGAGAGTTCCAGAGCTCAGCTGTTAAATAGAAGAAAGATTGGGAGTATCGTTTTACTCTTGAGTTGGAGAGTTGTGCAAAGTAGGGGTGGGATTGTGTTACAAGACTTTTACCACGTACCCTACGTACAGGAGGTGGCATACACTGAGAGCTCTGAGGAACACTGCTTATTGTAGTAGCGAGAGAGATGCAACATTGCGGCGAAGAGAGCGAGATTGCAGAGTCGGTGAGTGGACGGGAGTTGATGATACAAAAGGCTTTCCTCTCTACTTTGTCTAGAAGTGCTGTGTGAGAGGATCCTCCCCACACATGTGAACAATACTCAAAACATGGATGCATGTTTTCAAAGTGTTCATGTGTTTTCATGTGTTTCAAGTGTTCAAAATCATCAAAGGCATCGACAATATGAACTGTAGTAAGTACTTCACTATCGACCAATCTAATTACACGCGGGGAAACGGTTGCAAAATTATTGGTAAATCTTTTAACTCACACGAATCTAAGAATTTCTTCTTCAATCGAGTTGTCAACTTGTGGAATGGGCTTCCCCGAAACGTTATAGACTGCATCACCGTTGATTCATTTAAACTCCGCCTAGACAAATATCTCGCATCAAACCCGCGACTGACTGCGTTTGTAAATGAATAACTTTATTTTATCCCCCCTCAGTTACTAACCCATCTGTCCCCTACTAACTTCCTAATCCTGCCACGGACATTAGTTCCAGGGCAGTAATTCCCTTTCCAATGTTCCCTGTAAAGTACTACATATCGGATACCTAAATGAGAAAGCAAACTATTCGATGAATGGCACTCAGCTTAAGAATGTAAACAGAGAAACCGATCTGGGAGTAACAATATCGAGTAACCTAAAACCGAGTCAACAATGTTCAGAACTTGTTAAGAAGGCAAACAAAATAATTGGCTTTATAGGCAGGTCATTTGAGCATAAATCCAAAGAAGTTATCCTAACCCTTTACAATTCATTAGTCCGCCCTCTTCTGGAATACTGCGTTCAATCCTGGTGCCCTTATTACCAAAAAGATATAAACAAGCTAGAACGAGTTCAACGTAGAGTTACCAAAATGATACCTAGCCTAAAGAACAAACCATACGAAGAGCGTCTTAGAGAATTAAATATATTTCCTTTAACCCAGCGCAGATTAAGAGGTGACTTAATTCAAGTGTTCAAAATCATCAAAGGCATCGACAATATGAACTGTAGTAAGTACTTCACTATCGACCAATCTAATTACACGCGGGGAAACGGTTTCAAAATTATTGGTAAATCTTTTAACTCACACGAATCTAAGAATTTCTTCTTCAATCGAGTTGTCAACTTGTGGAATGGGCTTCCCCGAAACGTTATAGACTGCATCACCGTTGATTCATTTAAACTCCGCCTAGACAAATATCTCGCATCAAACCCGCGACTGACTGCGTTTGTAAATGAATAACTTTATTTTATCCCCCCCTCAGTTACTAACCCATCTGTCCCCTACTAACTTCCTAATCCTGCCACGGACATTAGTTCCAGGGCAGTAATTCCCTTTCCAATGTTCCCTTACCCACTCTAAACCACTGTTTGGACACTTGATCCTCAGTGTTTTGGAGGACAAGCAACCTAGAAGGGTCACTAGATCTGTTGTTGCTTGATTTCCTTTGTACTCCTTTGTACTCCTTTGTACCCACTCTAAACCACTGTTTGGACACTTGATCCTCAGTGTTTTGGAGGACAAGCAACCTAGAAGGGTCACTAGATCTGTTGTTGCTTGATTTCCTTTGTACTCCTTTGTACTTTGTACACTGTGCTCCTGTACAAAGCAAGAAGCTGAACAGGGGTAAAGAACCCCTTGAGGCGGTTGAGCACTCCCAGCATCTGGGAGGCCGCCTTAGCAAGACTTGTAATTTGGTCCTTCCTAGAGAGAGCAGAAGAGAAAGAGACACCGAGAATACTGAGAGAAGATGAAGGGTTGATTTTTGTATCATTGAAGTGTAAGGGATAGTCCTCTGGGAGTTCACAATGTGTAGAAAGATGGAAAAAATGGGTTTTGGAAGCATTAAAGGCAACAAGGTTTTCTCTGCCCCAATTGGAAATGGCAGTTAAATCAGAAGATAAGTATTGTATAGCTTCATTACGTTTGTCTTGGAGGGATTGTTTGCTGGGGCGTTCTGGAAAACTAATTGAATAGTGTAAGGTAGAGTCGTCTGCATATGAATGGATAGGACTGGAGGTACTGTTCAGAAGATCATATTTGAAAATTTGAAAGATAATTGGAGATACGACAGAACCCTGAGGAACACCGGAGTTGATAGGATGAGGAAGTGAACGATGGCTGTCCACAATTGAATCTATGGAACGGCCGGAAAGGAAATTAGAGACAAAAGCACAGATAAAGGGATAGAAACCGAAGGAGGGTAGTTTAGAAATTAAAGGTTTGTGCCAGACTCTATCGAAGACCTTCGATATGTCTAGCACACTATATACAGTATATACATATATATATATATATATATATATATATATATATATATATATATATATATATATATATATAAATATATATATATATATATATATATACTGTATATATAGATATACTGTATGTGTGTGTGTGTGCGCGCATGTGTGTGTGTGTGTGTGTGTGTGTGTGTGTGTGTGTGCGCACATGTGTGTGAGCGTGCGTGTGTGTGTGTGTGTGTGTGGCAATATTATACCTGATTGTTTGTGTACCTGTGTGTATATTTTAACTTCGAAGCAGTGCAAAGCTCAATATCGTGTAAAATGTACTCCAGAACTCCTTGGCCTTCTTCCAACACTACCCGGTGGGCCTGCAAGCATGTACTAGACCTCCCCCAGGGTGATCATTTACATATTACCTCAGCAAGGCTTATTCTGGGCTGCAGTGAATATTCTTCCTGGGGAAAAAAATGTATATGTAAATTTGACTACTAATGCCATGGGTTTATCCTTTCATTATTGATTATCTCTTTTTACAATATCATGTTATTATTTATTTATTTTCGGGGGGGGGGGGGGGCGGGGGGCGGTATTAATTTGTTTTGTGATGCTTTCCCCCAAGGCCGATACATAATATTCTTATATAGAATATTTTTATTCGATTTGTTTTTGTCAACCTGGTGCGTATGGGCGTTTCTTTGAGTGTGTTTATATGTTAGTTTTGTGCATGTGCGTGTAAGTAATATATCATTGTAAGTGCATTTATGTACCTTTGTGTGTGGATGTGTTTGTATATGTACATATGTGCGCGTGTGTGTCTGTCTGAATGTGCATGTTTATCTATACATGTATGATTTTGTTTGCGTGTTTGTTTTGAAGCAAAGGCATTCACCGCAGTATATTAATAGAACGCTAGCGGAAAATGGGAAACAGAACACCTTTCAACCTCTGGGCCTTGCAAGTATATACCTCCTCCGGGTAAGATTTCCATATTAACCAAACACACAAACACACACACATACATATACACACACCAACACACACACATATTCATTGCTATTACACACAACTTCATACACACACACGCCTACAATTCTACATACATACTATCTCTCTTCCTCACAAACACACAAACACACACAAATACTCTCTCTCTCTCTCTCTCTGTCAGAGGAGAGAGCCTTCTGCTATGCTATCCATACCTTCCACTTAGTAGCAAAATTGTTAGAATTATGCCCGGACTGCCTAGTAGGGGCCGGAAGGTCTGTGCAACCTGTATATCTATGTAACTCCATGGAAGTCTACCACTATCCAGAGTCGAGATAGTGTACAGGTGTCGTCACGTCACTGAGTATTCACTTCCCGGTTATGTAATGTTTGAGAAAAGCCGAATAAATCGAAATGGAGGTGGCGTTTTACTTTATATCAAAGAAAGTCTTAACCCTACCCTCTTGTCAAAACCTCAAATTGTGAACGTCGACGCATCTTTTGTGCTAATAAAGAATAATAAAGGTACAAAAATAATACTTGCATTAATATACAGACCTCCAGCTCAATCAGTGCAAACTGACCGAGAAATTTACGAACAAATTGCAGATGTAAGTAACTCACAAGATACCGTAATTTTTGGCGACTTTAATTTACCTGTGACCAAGTGGGGCGATACTCTTACTTCACACTCCGGACATACTTGCAAGAGAGTTCGCTTTATCAATTTGTTCGAACGCCGACCCGTGGTAATAACGTTCTTGACATTGTACTTGCAACAAAAGAAGAATTAATAGAGAATTTGAAGGTTGGTGATGAATTCAGTAACAGCGACCATTGTACGATAACTTTCACTTTAAAGTTTACTAGTAACGAACCAAATAGTAGCATCGAAAAAGCCCCTAATTTCAAGAAAGCAAACTTCCATAAACTTAGAGCTATGTTTAAAGAAACTGACTGGAGCTTTTTAATTAACAATAATGACATAAATACATCTTGGAAGTTATTCGAAACCACTTACCTAAAAGCAGTGCAAGACTGCATACCATCGAAAATACGGCGTCCAGGCCATAATAATAAGCCCAAATGGTGGAATAAAGATATTTCAAACTGCCTGCTTGCTAAAAAAAATTGCTAATGATAGATTAAAATCCTCACAAAATGACGAAGAACGGGTGAAATTTGTAGAGCTACGACGCAAAGCCAAAAAGTTAATTAAGCAAAGTAAAAAGACCTTAGAGTTACATATTGCGAATCAAAGTAAAACAAACCCGAAAGAATTCTATAGTTATATCAGAAAGAAAAAAGTAGTTACTTCAACTGTTGGACCGTTAGTCGATGAAAATGGAGAATACACCAAAGACGAAGTACAAATGAGTAATGCCCTCAATACCTTCTTTGCATCAGTTTTTACAACAGAAGACCTCAGTGATATCCCTACACCATCGCCGATTCAGATTGATAATTCAGATGTTCTAAGCAATATCACCGTTACAGAGAGAGAAGTATTGAATTGTTTAGATAAACTCAAGGTAAATAAAACGCCTGGACCTGATACAATCTCGCCTAGAGTTCTGAAGGAAGCTAAAGATGAGCTCTCCAAACCACTGACATTACTATTCAATAAATCCTTGCAGTCTGGAACTATGCCTGATCAGTGGAAGCTAGCCAACGTAACACCGATATTCAAAAAAGGCAGCAAATCCCTACCCAGTAACTATCGTCCAATTAGCTTAACCTCAGTTGTATGTAAAATGCTAGAAACGGTCATACGAGACAGACTCGTAAATCACTTAGAGGAAAATAACATACTTAAAGATACTCAACACGGCTTTCGTAAAAAACGTTCCTGTTTAACAACCTCTTAGACTTCTTCCACGATATCCTCATCCTTTACGATGAGAGTAAAGCTGTAGATATTATATACCTTGATTTTCAAAAGGCCTTTGACAAAGTTCCCCACAAACGTTTACTGCTAAAACTAAAAGCGCATGGAATACAAGACGGTGTGTTGAAATGGATAGAAAATTGGCTCAGCGACAGAAAGCAAAGAGTAGTCATAAACGGTAAGGCATCTAAATGGACCAATGTAAGTAGCGGGGTACCCCAGGGATCGGTACTAGGACCAATTATCTTTCTAATTTACATCAACGACATAGATGAGGGCCTCACCTGTACAATCTCAAAATTTGCTGACGATACAAAAATTGCAAACAGCGTACTCTCAAAAGAACAAGTTGACGATATGCAACACAATCTAGATAAATTGTCATGTTGGGCCCAAATTTGGCAAATGAGTTTCAATGCGGATAAATGTAAAGTACTACATATCGGATACCTAAATGAGAAAGCAAACTATTCGATGAATGGCACTCAGCTTAAGAATGTAAACAGAGAAACCGATCTGGGAGTAACAATATCGAGTAACCTAAAACCGAGTCAACAATGTTCAGAAGTTGTTAAGAAGGCAAACAAAATAATTGGCTTTATAGGCAGGTCATTTGAGCATAAATCCAAAGAAGTTATCCTAACCCTTTACAATTCCTTAGTCCGCCCTCTTCTGGAATACTGCGTTCAATCCTGGTGCCCTTATTACCAAAAAGATATAAACAAGCTAGAACGAGTTCAACGTAGAGTTACCAAAATGATACCTAACCTAAAGAACAAACCATACGAAGAGCGTCTTAGAGAATTAAATCTATTTCCTTTAACCCAGCGCAGATTAAGAGGTGACTTAATTCAAGTGTTCAAAATCATCAAAGGCATCGACAATATGAACTGTAGTAAGTACTTCACTATCGACCAATCTAATTACACGCGGGGAAACGGTTGCAAAATTATTGGTAAATCTTTTAACTCACACAAATCTAAGAATTTCTTCTTCAATCGAGTTGTCAACTTGTGGAATGGGCTTCCCCGAAACGTTATAGACTGCATCACCGTTGATTCATTTAAACTCCGCCTAGACAAATATCTCGCTTCAAACCCGCGACTGACTGCGTTTGTAAATGAATAACTTTATTTTATCCCCCCCTCAGTTACTAACCCATCTGTCCCCTACTAACTTCCTAATCCTGCCACGGACATTAGTTCCAGGGCAGTAATTCCCTTTCCAATGTTCCCTTACCCACTCTAAACCACTGTTTGGACACTTGATCCTCAGTGTTTTGGAGGACAAGCAACCTAGAAGGGTCACTAGATATGTTGTTGCTTGATTTCCTTTGTACTCCTTTGTACTTTGGTACGAACTTATATGAAAGGCGTTCTGTTTTCCATTGTCCGCTAGCGTTCTATTAAGGGGGGGTCACCTGCTTTTTTTATCTCTTTCTCTTGCTTGTATCCATTCGGCCCCATTCATCCTACTGTTTTAAGACGTTTATCCCCATCCAGGTGTCAATTTTTCTTGGCGAGCGATAGCGAGCCAGCATTGTATGGAGAAATCTGGCTTCGCCGGAGACATTTTTCTATCGAAAAATTTACAAATTTAGCCTGCTGTCAAAAACATGTTTCTTAAATATGTTGACTCGCTACCGCTCGCTAGGAAAAAAAATCGACACCTGGATGGGGATAAACATCTTAAAACAGTAAGGTGAATGGGGCCGAATGGATACAAGACGAGACCTGTATAATGTTCTCAACCATATTATCTAGGAATATATTCCATTGCATATTGATAGGGGACGGTCGGAAGTTTTCTTTTCTATGTTTTCCAGTAGAGTTGTTTGGAGCCATCATTATTGTTTGGAGCCATCATTATTGTTTGGAGCCATCATTATTGTTTGGAGCCATCATTATTGTTTGGAGCCATCATTATTGTTTGGAGCCATCATTATTGTTTGGAGCCATCATTATTGTTTGGAGCCATCATTATTGTTTGGAGCCATCATTATTGTTTGGAGCCATCATTATTGTTTGGAGCCATCATTATTGTTTGGAGCCATCATTATTGTTTGGAGCCATCATTATTGTTTGGAGCCATCATTATTGTTTGGAGCCATCATTATTGTTTGGAGCCATCATTATTGTTTGGAGCCATCATTATTGTTTGGAGCCATCATTATTGTTTGGAGCCATCATTATTGTTTGGAGCCATCATTATTGTTTGGAGCCATCATTATTGTTTGGAGCCATCATTATTGTTTGGAGCCATCATTATTGTTTGGAGCCATCATTATTGTTTGGAGCCATCATTATTGTTTGGAGCCATCATTATTGTTTGGAGCCATCATTATTGTTTGGAGCCATCATTATTGTTTGGAGCCATCATTATTGTTTGGAGCCATCATTATTGTTTGGAGCCATCATTATTGTTTGGAGCCATCATTATTGTTTGGAGCCATCATTATTTAATTGTTTACTTTATTCACGATCATCGTTATCCCTAATGCTACCCAATTTTCCGTATATAATTTAACTGATATGTTTGTGGTAAACGAGATAGTGTATGTATATATATATAATAATTATATATATATATATATATATATATATATATGTGTGTGTGTGTGTGTGTGTGTGTGTGTGTGTGTGTCTGTGTGCGTGTGTATGCGTGTATGTATGAGCGTCTGTATACTGCCAGTGTGTTTGAGTATTTTAACTTTGCCACTGCTCCAGCGTAAGCATATACAGTATACCTCCCCCGGGGTAAGTATTTCCATATTACCCCCAGCAGTATTATTGTCTGCTCCAGCGTATATTCCTCACAGGCCTTCTTTCTCTCTTTTTCTCTCTTTCTCTGGCTTGTATCCATTCGGCCCCATTCAGCCTACTGTTGTAAGACGTTTATCCCCATCCAGGTGTCAATTTCTTCCCGGTGAGCGATAGCGAACCAGCATTGTATGGAGAAAGCCGGCTTCGCCGGAGAAATGTTTCTATCGAAAAATGTACAAATTTAGCCTGCTGTCAAACACTTTAAACAAAATATGCTGGCTCGCTACCGCTCGCCAGGAAAAAATCGACACCTGGATGGGAGTAAACAGTAGGCTGAATGGATAACACGATCCTCAGTCTGCCACCCCTAACATATTATCTCTAATATCTAGGATGTAGTTATATTTAGCCATTTATCGTCTGAATATAGCTAGAATAAAATATAACACACGTCGCTGGTACTGAAAGGGTTAATCAAATCATGATAACATGTACTGCATACTGGACACCCATACAAAAACGTCACTAAAATTGTATGTGTGATTCTGACACTTAAGGGGAGACAGACCGTTTTTCTGGACCACCTTCTCCCTAATGTTTAGCCCCACTAGTTTTGAGATTTTAAGACGTTGGTTCCATTAGTTTGGGGATTTTATGATCTTTCACCCCATTTTGTTGTCAATATTAGGACCATTCGTGCCACTTAGGTGTCGATTTGGTCCTGGCGAACGATAGCGAGCCTGTAATTTTAGTAGGACTCGGCCTTTGGCCGGGACATTTTTCTACCGAAAAATATACAAATCTATCTTGAAGGGAGGGGGGGTGTCTAGGGGGTGGTGTTTTTATAAGCTTGATGGAGGTCGAGGGAGGAAACTAAAACAAATATATGAATAAATGAATTAATAGACCAAACAAACAGTCACTGTCCCCTTAACCCTTTCAATATACAATGACTATTTTTTTATTTTTTTTCTGGCAATGATTCGACGATATTATTTAGATTTGGAAGAGTAGCCTATATGGAGAGTTAACCGACTTACTCTGTACCCTTTTAATTAACACAGATCCTTCCAAATCTGTATACAATCGTTTAGGGGGGGGGGGTCACCTGCTTTTTTTTTCTCGCCTTCTCTGGCTTGTATCCATTCGGCCCCATTCAACCTACTGTTTTAAGACGTTTATCCCCATTCAGGAGTCAATTTTTTACTGGTGAGCGGTAGCGAGCCAGCAAATTTTAAGTGTTTTTGAAAGCAGGCTAAATTTGTACACGTTTCGATAGAACAATTTCTCCGGCGAAGCCGGATGTCTTCATATAAAGCTGGCTCGATATCTCTCGCCAGGAAGAAATCGAAACTTAGATGGGGATAAACGTCTTAAAATAGTTGGCTGCATGGGGCTGAATGGATACAAGCCAGAGAAAGAGAGAAAAGGAGAGAAAGAGAAAAAAGCCGGTGACCCCCCCTTAACCCTCTCCGACATATGACGGTATTTTGAGCCTATTGGGGATACTTTAAAGCCTTTGTTACCATCAGGGGTATTTAGAAACCTTTAGTTTAGTTACTTCAACCTCTGCAGTTGTCTTTGAGTTAGCTGTGGGCAGAAAACTAATTTTGGAGAGGTAATTATAAGAGTGAGAGAACTCTATTTCTTATTGCTAATCTGGCAACCTCTGCGTCATAAATGCGTGAAAGGGTTAATGATAGCCAGCATATAATGTCAAAACGCAGCCTTATCATGCAAGGGCTATATGACAAAAAGGGGCCAAGTGTGTGTGTGTGTGTGTGTGTGTGTGTTTTTTGTTTTGTTTTTCAATTATCGTTTCGAGTTCCTTTCGGCCAGAGACACGAAGGGCGAAGGCAATGAGTATGAGCTGGAGAAAGTTGAAAGGAGCTGGTCAAGTAGGGAGGGTTCGAGGTTGCTAATAGGGCGGATCCACACACGAGTCCTATTTCCAAGCAATATTTAGCCGGCAAGGTGAAATTAGGACGGGGTGAAAGTGAGACGGGGTGAAACTAGGACGGCGTGAAACCAGGACGGGGTGAAACTAGGACGGGGTGAAACTAGGACAGCGTGAAATTAAGACAAGGTGTAACGAAAGTTCAAGGTGTAACGAAAGTTCAAGTTAAAACGAAGTTCAAGGTAAAACGAAGTTCAAGTTAAAACGAAGTTTAAGTTAAAACGAATTTACCCATTCAGTACCGGTGCCATCCTTTCAACTTGACTTTGGCTATTATCAGGCGTTTTCAACAGTTTCAAAAGGGCCTCCAGCAATTGACAGGCTTCGCACTATCTCACTGAACCATTTTTACTACCACAGATCCTTCTTAAACTTCACAAAATCGTCTAAATAAAGCTACAACATAAATAACAAAACTCCCCCTGGTTTGATACATGAGGCAGCAAAATGGCGTACACAGAAAGAGATGGTCACTCTCTCTCTCTCTCTCTCTTACTACAGGATAACAAAGGTAAAGAGGTGCTGGGGCTTGGTGTTGGGGCTTGTACGAGGGCCATCTACTCTCTAATGAAGCACAACACTCTCTTTTACTACTTCTTGGTCTACCGGACGAATCACCTTATATACCTTTGGTCGATTTGAGGGGGGAAGGGTTTATTTATTGCTCGATATATACGGTATATATAATATATATATATATATATATATATATATATATATATATATATATATATATATATATATATATATAATATATACTGTATATATATAAACTTATTTTTTTTTTTTTTTTTAGTTTCCTCCCTAGACCTCCATCAAGCTTAAAAAACATCCCCAAGATCCCCCTTTTAGATACATCCTGTAAATTTTCGGTAGAAAAATGTGTTGGCTGAAGGGCAGTTCCTCCTAAATTACAGGCTTGCTATCACTCACCAAGAAAAAAATCGACACCTATATGGGGTGAAAGGTCTTAAAATCGCCAAAGTAATGGGCCCAACTTCTTATAATCTAAAAAATAATGGGACTAAACGTGAGGGAGAAGGGGGTCCAGAAAAAAACACCAACCATCCCCCCTTTATTCACCTTGCTTAAGGTCCACGATGGTACTCAGCAAGGACGACTGGGGGTCAAGTCAGTCAAAAGTAGGTGAACAAAAACAAAAAACGTATACTTTTAGCAAGCACAGAGGGGAAAATGTGGCATTGTATTGAATAAGCTGGGAAAAGAGGGGAGTATTTAGGAGTAAGATAAGACTATAAAGAGAGTATTGGAAAAGAAGGTAGTATTTAGAAGTGCCGGTAATAGAATAATACAAAAAAAAAAAAGTATTTAGAAGTAAGAGAAAAATATAAAAAGAGTAATGGAAAAGAAGGGAGCATTTAAGAAGAAAAGCAGAATATGAAAACGAGTATTGGAAAAGGCGAGGGTATTTAGAATCAAGAAGAAGAATATGAAGAGCAATGAGAAAGAATAGGGTATTTAGAAGTAATAAGACGAATATGTGACAGACTAAAGGAAAAGAAGAGAAAGTATTTAGAAGCACGAGCATAATATAAAGAGACTAAGTAGCAAGGAGGAGTAACACAGAGGACGAAGTAAAGAGGTGCTAGGATCCTATACGAGGTCCGACCTGTCCAGCAACTCTCCTCTCCACACTAATGAAGGCCAACACACTCTTATAAACTGTCTTGATGGTTAGAGCGTGTATGTTCTGTATGAGGTATCCTGGGTTCGACACACTCTTATAAACTGTCTTGATGGTTAGAACGTGTATGTTCTGTATGAGGTATCCTGGGTTCAACACACTCTTATAAACTGTCTTGATGGTGTACTGGTTAGAGTGTTTATGTTCTGTATGAGGTATCCTGGGTTCAACACACTCTTATAAACTGTCTTGATGGTTAGAGCGTGTGTGTTCTGTATGAGGTATCCTGGGTTCGACACACTCTTATAAACTGTCTTGATGGTGTAATGGTTAGAGTGTGTTTGTTCTGTATGAGGTATCCTGGGTTCAACACACTCTTATAAACTGTCTTGATGGTGTAATGGTTAGAGTGTTTATGTTCTGTATGAGGTATCCTGGGTTCAACACACTCTTATAAACTGTCTTGATGGTTAGAGCGTGTGTGTTCTGTATGAGGTATCCTGGGTTCGACACACTCTTATAAACTGTCTTGATGGTGTAATGGTTAGAGTGTGTTTGTTCTGTATGAGGTATCCTGGGTTCAACACACTCTTATAAACTGTCTTGATGGTGTAATGGTTAGAGTGTTTATGTTCTGTATGAGGTATCCTGGGTTCAACACACTCTTATAAACTGTCTTGATGGTGTAATGGTTAGAGTGTGTATGTTCTGTATGAGGTATCCTGGGTTCAACACACTCTTATAAACTGTCTTGATGGTGTAATGGTTAGAGTGTTTATGTTCTGTATGAGGTATCCTGGGTTCAACACACTCTTATAAACCGTCTTGATGGTGTAATGGTTAGAGTGTGTATGTTCTGTATGAGGTATCCTGGGTTCAACACACTCTTATAAACTGTCTTGATGGTGTAATGGTTAGAGTGTTTATGTTCTGTTTGAGGTATCCTGGGTTCAACACACACTTATAAACTGTCTTGATGGTGTAATGGTTAGAGTGTGTATGTTCTGTATGAGGTATCCTGGGTTCAACACACTCTTATAAACTGTCTTGATGGTGTAATGGTTAGAGTGTGTATGTTCTGTATGAGGTATCCTGGGTTCAACACACTCTTATAAACTGTCTTGATGGTGTAATGGTTAGAGTGTTTATGTTCTGTATGAGGTATCCTGGGTTCAACACACTCTTATAAACTGTCTTGATGGTGTACTGGTTAGAGTGTGTATGTTCTGTATGAGGTATCCTGGGTTCAACACACTTTTATAAACTGTCTTGATGGTGTATTGGTTAGAGCGTGTTTGTTCATATGAGGTATCATGGGTTCGACACCCAGGATAAAGGTGACATTCTCATTACTAATTAAATACAATATCATAATAACCCCCATAAGAACACAATGAAAGCCAACACACTCTTATATACTCTACGCCATTGACTCTCATACGTCATTTCTAAATGCAATATAACTATACAGTGTTTCTTTTCAACTGACGATAAATGGAATCCCTTAGCAGCTAATATATCGATACTTAATGGGCCCAATATGAAAACTACCATGTCTCTGTATCCTATTATGACCAAGTTTTTTATAATTAACACCATATTTCACGACACAATCTTCAAAATAACTGAGAAATCTTGAAGGAAACTTTGCAATTTACCGCCAGTTGAAAAGAAACAGAGTATAGGCCTGTGTTAGGATTTCTTTAACCCGGTCAGTACCGGTGCCGTCATGTTAAGGGGAGGTTTTTAGTTGATTCCCTAGACTTCCATCAAGCTTAAAATTATTCCCCCTAGACCCCCTTTCAAGATAAATTTGTACATTTTTCGGTAGACAAATGTCCCGGCCAAAGGCCGGTTCCCCTTAAATTACAGGCTCGCTATTGCTCGCCAGGAAAAAATCGACACCTAAATGTCACGAATGGTCTTAAAATTGACAGAAATGGGGCGAGGGTTCTTAAAATCGACAAACTAATGGGGCGAACGTCTTAAAATCTAAAAAACAATGGGGCTAAACATGAGGGAGAAAGGGGTCCAGAAAAAAAATCCTCCAGGTGGAAATCTCCCCTTAACTTATTCAGGCTCATATTAGACAATTACATACCGTTTAAATAGTGCCTCCCCCCGCAATTAACAGGCTTCGAACTACCTCAATCAACCCTCTTTAACGACCACAGATCCTTCCTAAACTACACCAACATCGTCTAAATATAGCTAGACTAAAATACACAAATGGTCGTTGTTACAGTAGGGTTTAATCAACTGTGCGGCCTTCAACTAATTACCATACCATCATTCTTCCTTCCCTCGTATTGGCACTTAAGGGGGGGGGGGGGTCACCGGCTTCTTTTTTATCTTTCTCTCCTTTTCTCTCTTTCCCTGGCTTGTATCCATTCGGCCCCATTCAGCCAACTGTTTTAAGACGTTTATCCCCATCCAGGTGTTGATTTCCTTCTGGCGAGCGATAGCAAGCCAGCATTATTAGGAGAAATCCGGCTTCGCCGGAGACATTTTTCTATCGAAAAATTTACAAATTTAGCTTGCTGTCAAAACAAAAATATATACAGTATATGCTATATATAAATATTGACACCTGGATGGGGGTAAACGTCTTAACACAGTAGGCTGAATAGGGCCGAATGGATACAAGCCAAAGAGTGTGGTAGAGAAAGATAAAACAAGCGAGGTGGGCTCCCTTAACCAACTGTGCGGCCTTGAACTAATTAGCATACCATCATTCTTGCTTCCCTCGTATAGGCACTTAAGGGGGGGGGGGGGGAGGGATTTTTTTTTTTTTTTTTTTTTTTATCTCTCTCTCCTCCCTCGTCCTGGCTCAAGCGTCATAGAAATTCTCTCGCGCATAAAGCCGGAGTCACACGAGCCGTTTTTCGAGCAATTTGTACGGGCAATTATGGTCTGGCCGCTTCAAAAATTACACATCAGAATTCAACCGCCTAACATAATATACTTTCAGTCTAGTTACCGATACCAGTGCAAAAAAAAAGTCCCGAATTATAACGAAAAAAAAACCTTGCTCATGGAAAATTGACGGAAATACCGCTCGTGTGACAGCGGCTTAAGGGGAGGAAGACCGTTTTTCTGGACCCCCTTCTCCCTCATGCTTAACCCCATTAGTTTTGAGATTTTAAGACGTTCGGCCCACTAGTTTGGCGATTTTAATACCCTTCACCCCATTTCGTTGTCAATTTGAAGCCCTTTCGTGCCATTTAGGTGTCGATTATTTCCTGGCGAGCAATAGCGAGCCTGAAATTTTAAGAGGAACCGGCCTTTCGGCCGGGAAATTTTTCTACCGAAAAATTTACAAATCTATCTTGAAGGGGGGTCCAGTTTTTTGTTTTCTAAGCTTGATGGAGGTCTAGGAAGGAAACTAAAAAATATATGAATAAATGAATTAATAGACCAAACAAACGGTCAGTCTCCCCTCAAGAACCTCATAAATCTTCCATTATCTGGCCCTCATTTTTCATTCACGGGTTCCTTCATGAGCGTGCCAAACTCTGATTGATAACCCGGAGAGTCTTCATCGGTCAGGAACATTTTTCATAATATGCCTCGCTGATTGCCTTGAGAGCCCTTCGTGTCCGCCTTCTAAATTATAATGTAAAACTTGCAAAACAAACAAACCAAAACTGGGACGACACAAGATAAATGCAAAAGAACTAATCAAAATCGCTATGTGGACGGTATCACACGAGCGCGTTTTCCCTCAACATTCATCCTTAACACTGGTTTGGCAGCTAATAAGGTACAAATTTAAAACATTTCTATCACTTAAATACATCTATCATCAGCCTAGTTTCCAATACCAGTGCAAAATATCTAATAAATGTTGACAGAAAATTTGCCCCATATGTTAGTCGATTTTAAGACCTTTCGCCCCATTTCTTCGTCAATATTTAGACCTTTCGTGCTATTTAGGTGTCGATTTTTCCCCTGGCGGACGATAGTGAGCCTGGAAGAATCGGCCTTCGGCCGCTCTCGGCCGGGAATTTTTTCTACCGAAAAATGTACAAATTAATCTAGAAGGGAGATCTAATGGATGTTTGTTTTTTTTAATTTGATGTAGGTCTAGGGAGAAAACTAGAACAATAATATAAATATATGTAAAGAAGCCCATCTGGCCTTAAACCATGAATACGTGTTTTACCAAGTTTGCAATGGTCGGGATTACTATTTACAAGTTTCCTGACCAAATTTCAGCTGATGCAGTGGCAGTTTTGTATTTATGTTATAATAACTATTTGAGATAAAACAAAATGACATGCACAATGTACAAATTTAACCTACTGACTTGTTTGCAAAATTCTGTATCCGTGTGTTTTATTTTCGTGTATTTGTATCCGTGTGTTCAAACCAGCTTCCCAAAAGTTAGGTGCTCAACCGTCTCTGTGGGTTCTACACCCCCACACAGCTTCTTGCTCTGTATCGGGGCACAGTGCGCCCCTGTCCGAGTATTGTTCGCATGTGTGGGGAAGTTCCACCCATACCGCACTTATCGAAAGAGTAGAGTCAAAAGCATTTCGCCTCATCAACTCCCTTCCTCTTACTAGTTCCCTATAATCTCTTTCTACACGCCGCAATGTTGCATCTCTTTCATTCTTCTATCACCATTACAACAATCAGTGTTCTTCAGAGTTCTCTCAGTGCATACCCCCTCCCTTGTGGCGAGTGTGAGGCACCCGCCTTTCAACACAGTCCCACTCCTATTCTGTCCAGCTCTCCAACCCAAGACTTGGCACATTTTCTGTTTTTCTTCTACTCAACAAGTGAACTCTAGATCTCTCCCCCTCAATCAATCTTTCCTTCATCCTATGATGATCTTCGTGTGTCCAGGCATTTTAACCCCAACGTCCCTTGAATTTGGCTCTGTCACTTTATTGGCTTTTTGGGAGACACTCGTTCCAGACAACCTGTCTTTAGTCTACTTCAAACATATAACTAAAATACCCGTTAACCCTTTCAAGATACAATGATGCATTTCTTTTCTGTTTATGGGTTATTTATTATAAGACGACTTTAGTCAGATTTGGAAGAGTGTATGAACGTTAGAGGATTAACCTTTGTAACTTCCACAGGTCCTTCTTAAGCTGCATGAAATAGTCTAATGATAACCAGAATAAACTTGTCAAACTGTGTCGTAATTCTCAAGGAGTTACTAGGCAATACAGAATAATAATTAACATTGGCTCTGTAGTTGGTGAGCCTGTTGAAGGTTGACCGTTAAGGAAGTGTAATATTTAGAGTTGCTTATAGACATTAATTACACTGGGATCAAATACATCACCTCGAATTTCCTTTACAAAATTATGCATATCAGAGTCTTACCTACAAACTCTATGCATTATGGCAACATAACCCATAATCCTTAAAATACAAATATTAATATACCATTACCCTTTTACCTGTACGCTCCAGAACTTCCATAATAACTAGCTTTGATTTAATTGTCTTGTCGAATATATGCTTAACGTTCTTATAATTTTTTCGTTTAAATTTCCGAAGCACCAACAAATATATGCTTAATCAGTAGCAATTATCAAAGCCCATTATATGACCAAGATGTGGGTGCATTTTTATTATATTGTATTTTGTTGCTTCTGTTCGAGCTCTCTCTCGAGTAGACCACCCCCAGCTATAGAGTATGTGCTTGGGTACATACATACTGTACATACATACATTACATACATACTGTACATACATTATATGAAAAAATATTGTTGCCTATAGACTTATGTTTATCTTGCAATGAATATCAAACTTACACCATGCAAAACTCGCATAGGTCATGGAAATTCTATCGACAAGATTATTCATACATTTTTAGGCTAAATATTGGGACTAGCTTCACACTGTATGCCCTCAATGTGATTAACTTTTGATTACAAGCTGATGGCCTACCCATTCCTCTGAAACACCATAAAAAGAGTATGCCAATGAAGTTTTATCGAAATTTACTGTGATGCTTTATGAATATTCAAAGGCTTTGCATGTTTATTGTGGCTATGATGACATATCTTCGCTTCCACAAGAATGGATTCAATCAGAAATGTTGGTATGACAGTGGTAGGTGTTCTGTTATGCAATCTTCATTTAGCCCCATCACCACTACTACGCACGGCGTTATACCTTCCATTCTGGCTAAAATGAGACGATTTTATGCAGTTTAAGAAAGACCAATGCATAGACTACAGTAGATCTGGACTTGACACGAAAATGGAAGTTTGCAGTAAGGGACCCATTATCGGAAAACGAACCCCCTAGTTCGAACCTCTAAACAGCAAAAATATCACGTAGTGTGTGACCTATGATAGTCGGAAGATTTATGGAGATTGTCCCCCCCCCCCCCCCCCCGCATAAAACCTATTCTGTCACCCCCTTAGTAAGCACTATGCATGCCAAGTATGGGCTCTCTATCCTCGAAAACTGAGAGAGTGGGAGCCCCCCCCCCCCCCCCCCGGCTTAAAACCTATTTTGACACCCCTTTAGAATGCATGCCAAGTATGGGCTCTCCATCTTGAAAAGTGAGGGAGTAGTTCGTGAGCAAACAGACAGACACAAGTGCCCTTTATATAGTAAATAATTATATAGTCGTCTAATAGGAACCAGGATATGATGAAAATTACGTCATCGTCCAGAAGGGATTAAAAATACTGAGGTCCTCTGGGAATCAAAGGGAAACAAACTATCCCAATTAACCCTGACACCCACAGACTTTCACCAAACGAAATAAAGTTACCTAAAGAAAACCAGAATATAACATAAAACGTATCATCTTAAACAAATAGGGAAAGGTGGAAAGAATAAGAGAGCTAAGTACCTGGTGGTGGCGAAGCAAGCAGCAGTTGTAATCCACAAGTCATAGAGGTCTGACGTGCAGGGTGTCTTGTAAGAAATGTGGATGGCAAGACCAGTACCTGCAAGGGAAAGGTGGTCATGTTGAAATTTACTGTATGATTACAGCCAGCGTCCCACTCGCGTATATCGGCTATGTGTATCGGAGCCTTAAATCCGCTACAAGCTAGTATCTAAATCTGATTGATGTTGCCATATATTTGTTTCTTAAATTGATCTGTACACGTTTCGGATCTCATAAGATAGGAAATAAGACAGTAAAAGAGAAAATTCACATACAGTAGAGTCCATTTTACCTGTGTGTGTGTGTGTGTGTGTGTTACTCAGTTACTCAGTTTTGTTCGTCAAGGGGAATCCACGCAATGCGAGCTAAGCTCATTATTATCGCGCCTCCTTAACTGGGAATGTTTTGCGTGAAATGCATGTTAAGTGTTTTATGTACTGTTGGAATGGCTGTGGATGTGTGTGTAGTCTGTATTTAGCCAATTGGCGACATCGGAAACGAAGGCTTAGGGTGGATCTGTATGGTACCATTCTCACTATAGACGGTACCGTCTCGCCCGAAGGCTTAGGTAGCCATCAGCTTAGGTGAACCATATGATACCCATCTCGCCTTGTACCATTTTTGCCAACCCCAGATGGGACGGCACAACGTCGTCCACTTATTCCAGGTACCTATTTACAGCTAGGTGAACTGAGGCTAGCACATGAAAGGAGACAAGCCCAATTTGTCTCCGCCCGGCCGGGGGATTGAACCCCCGACCCCTCGTGTGTGAGACGAGAGCTCTACCTACTAGGCTACGGGCTGTGTGTGTGTGTGTGTGTGTGTGTGTGTGTGTGTGTGTGTGTGTGTGTGTGTGTGTGTGTGTGTGTTTTTTTTTATTTATTTATTTATTTATTTATTTTTTTACTCGGATACTGTGGCGTTGAAGTGCTCGTGTGGCACCGAATTAATTAAAGTTATACAAATTCTATTAACCCTTTGAGTACCAGCGACGGGTGTTATATGTTATTCTATGTATATGCAGCTTAGGAAGGATCTGTGGTAGTTCAAAGGGTTGGTTGAGATCATTTGAAGCTTTATAATTGCTAGAGGTCCTTTCTAAGCTGAATACAATTGTCTGATAGTTGCCAGAACATGATGAAAATGACGTCCCTGGTACTGAACGGGTTAAACAATTGAAAACTCTAAGAACAATGAGAATAGTCGGTCATGGAAGAAGTGGAAACATTAATGCAAGGGGGGGGGGGGGGATGGTAGTTGCTTTATCTGGACCCCCTTCCTCCTCATGCTTAGCCCCATTACCTTTGATATTTCAAGACGTTCGCCCTATTAGTATGGTGATTTTAAGATCTTTCGTCCCATTTCTTTATCAATATCAAGACATTTCGTGGCATTTAGGTGTCGATTGTTTCCTAAAAAATGTACAAATCTATCTCCGAAGGGGGATCTCGAGGAAAATATATTAAGCTTAATGGAGGTCTGAGGAGGAAACTAAAATAATAATATATAAATAAACACATAAAATACCACCTAGCCCTTTAAGGGGGGTGACCTGCTTTTTGTTATTTCTGTCCTTTTCTCTCTTTCTCTGGCTTGTATCCATTCGGCCCCATTCAGCCTACTATTTTAAGACGTTTATCCCCATCTAGGTGTCGATTTCTTCCTGGCGAGCGAAAGCGAGCTAGCATTATATGAAGAAATCCGGCTACGCCGGAGAAATTTTTCTATCGAGAAATGTACAAATTTAGCCTGCTGTCAAACAAAAATAAAAAAATATGCTGGCTCGCTACCGCTCACCAGTAAAAAAATTGACACCTGGATGGGGATAAACGTCTTAAAACAGTAGGCTGAATGGGGCCAAATGGATACAAGACAGAGAAAGATAGAAAAGGACAGACGAAAAACAGGTCACCCCCCTTAAAGTGACATTGGGTCCAGAGGGGTTGGATATTCAAGCAAGGGAGAGACTGTCGACTATCTGCTCACGAGGCTTCCTTAAATGGTTCACTTTTTGGTTGATTTTTGCATTGATTCCTTATTTTTCTAGTTTCCTCCTTAATCCTCCATCACACTTAAAAAAACATCCATTAGATCCCCCCTTGTGAAGTAATTTGTACATTTTTTCGGTAGCAAAATTACACGCTCACTTTCGTTCGCCAGGAAAAGAAATCGACACCTAAATAGCACGAAAGGTTTTAATATTGACAAAGAAATGGGGCGAAAGGTCATAAAATCGACAAACTAATGGGGTAAACACCTTAAAATCTGAAAACTAATGGGGCTAAACATGAGGGAGAAGGGGGTCCAGCAAAACGACCCATAATTTAGGAGGAACCGGCCTTCGGCCGGGACATTTCTCTACCGAAAAAATGTACACAGTTATCTACAAGGGGAATCTTGAGGATGTTTGTTTAAGTTTGATGGAGGCCTAGGGAGGAAACTAAAAACACAATAAATAAATAAATAATCAATTAACCAATAAATATACCCTTCCCTCCTTAATGGGAAAGTTAGATTCAGATAGTGATAACTTCGAAAAAGTTAAGCCACGATGTACAGTATGTCCGAAAGTGTACGCACGATTCAAAATTGTGCAAGTATAAACATACGTCGATACCAGTCAAATTTCCATACCCCAAGAAGAAAAGAAGGCCAAGAGAAGAAAGGCAAAAATTCTCTCCAGTTGGCCCTCGGGAAGAAAACGGAAAATGGTGGAATGTTGAGGAGGTCGCGGAGAGAAAGGCTGGCAGATTGGCAAAGTGGCCGGTCGGTGTTTGGCAAACCACTATGAAGTTGTCAGATGGGAATAGGGCGGGCGGACGGACGGACGGGCGTGGGTGTGTGGGGAAAGAGTGGCAAAGAGTTACATATAAACACAGAATAGGTGGGTGGACGGGCGGGAGTGGGTGGGGAAAAGAGTTACATAGAAGCGAAGAATAGGGTGGGCGGACGGGCGGGAGTGGGTGGGGAAAGGAGTTACATAAAAGCGAAGAATAGGGTGGGCGGACGGGCGGGAGTGGGTGGGGAAAGGAGTTACATAGAAGCGAAGAATAGGGTGGGCGGACGGGTGGGAGTGGGTGGGGAAAGAGTTGCAAAGAGTTACATATAAACACAGAATAGGGTGAGCGGACGGGCGGCACTTAGGCGGGGAAAGTAGTTACATAGACTTACATAGAAGCGAAGCATAGGGTGGGCGGACGGGCGGGAGTGGGTGGGGAAAGGAGTTACAGAGAGTTACATTGGAACACAGACTGCACAGACCTTGCGTTCCTACTAGGCAGTCCGGACTTAATTCTAACATAGAATTTGGTAAAACGTGGAAGGTAAAGACAGGAAAGACTAGGCAGTGGGGGAAGGGAGGGGAGGGGGGAGACAGAATAAGGGGTGAGGCTTGGGGAAGAGGGGTGATAAGGGGAGAGGTAGCTGGGGTGATGAGGAATAGACTTGCATGGAAGGGTGGGGGAGAAGAATAGTCGAGAGTAGAGTTGGGAGATAATCAGGGGGGGGAGGGAGGCAAATTGGGGGATAAGTAGGAGGGGTTTTGAGGAAAAGGTTAAGGTGGGTGGGTGGGGGGAGGAGAGATAGAGGGAGACTAAGGAGTGGGGCGTAAAGAGAGGATGGATAGGTCGGGGAAGTCTTGAGGTAGAGGTTAGGGTGGGTGAGTGGGGAGAGCAGAGGATAGTGGGGAGAGGAAAGGATAGTGGGGAGAGGAGAGGATCGTGGGGAGGAGAGATGGGGATAAGGAGAATAGGGATACTAAGGATTGGGGTGTACGGGAGAGGAGGGATAGGGAGAATGGGTAGGGGATAGCCTTGAGGAAGAGGTTAACCCCTTCTGTACCGATGATGTACTTTTCATTATATTCTGGCAACTATTAGACGATTTTGTTACAGTTAAGGAAGGATGTCTACCCATTAATAGGCTACAGACTATCTCAATGTAGCATCTTTGCTACAATATATCCCTCTTCAGCTTCATAAAATCGTCTAAATGTAGCTGAAATCAAATGAAAAAGACGTTGCCGGTACAGAAGGGGTTAGGGGGGGGGGGGGGAGGAGGATGATAGTCAGGAGAAGGAAGGATATGGGAGAGAAGAACCAAGAGGGAGATATGCACAATTTAAAATGGGCAGAGGGGGTGGGGGGTGGGGGGGGGACCAAACGGGGGATAGGTGAAGAAGAGGATGGCAAGAGGGAGGGGAGAGACAGAAGAGGAGGGAAGGGGAGCAAATGGAAGTGGGAAAAAAGGTTTCACAAGGGAGGTACAGGGGGGAGGAGGGGTACGAAAAGGAGGAGAAATAAAAGGAAAGCCAGAAAGTAGAAATTGGAAGGTAAAATGGGGGGGGGGGAGAAAAGGGGAGAAATGAAGGGGAAAGAGGAATTAGGAGGTAAAGTTGGGAGGAGGGGGGGGGGGGGGGGGGCTTGGAGGATGAAAAATAGGACAAATTGAAGGAGAAAGGAGAAAGTAAGAAAAGGGAAATAAAGGGAGAAGAGATGAAAAAGGGGGATAAATGAAGGAGGGAGGAGGGATAGGGGGTAAAGGAGGGAGGGACAAAAAGGGGGAGAAAGGAGGGAGTAGGAATAGGGAGGTAAAGGGTGGGAGGGACAAAAAGGGGACACAAATGAAGGGAAAAGAGAGTAGGAATTGGAAAGTAAGGGAGTGAGAGGTCAAAAATATACTATCACATTTAACAAAAGCTATAAAGCTAACTATAACATTCTACCTTAAGCTACTGTTAGCAGGATGACGTGTTTTTATTTTTTTTTCCTGGCTAAAGTTAGACCATTTTATACGGAGGTTTTAACGAGATCGCATTTATCCCTTTGTGACTTAGAGGGAGATTAGGAGCTAAAGAAAATCGTCTAACGGCTACCAGAATATGATAAAAATTGCGTCATCGTGCCGACGTGCAGAGAGGGTTACCGAGCTTAGCCCATCGCAGGTTTGTAATGTCGTTTGTCTCGGCCGGAAGGGAAAGCGCCGAGGAAACGGAAATCCGATGGTGAAGACCGGTCGAAAACTAATTTACGGCGGCCAGTCTTCGGCACCGCAAGGTTTTCCGCAGTTAAGGGGAGTTTATTTTTTTTCTAGACCCTCTTCTCCGTCATGCTTAGCCCCACTAGTTTGGCGATATTAATAACTTTTGTTCAATTTATGTGTAGTTTTTTTCCTGGCGAACGACAACAATCCCGTATCTAGGAGGAACCTATTTAGCCTGGAGGGGGTTTATTTAACCTGGAGGGGGTTTATTTAGCCTGGAGGGGGTTTATTTAACCTGGAGGGGGTTTATTTAGCCTGGAGGGGGTTTATTTAGCCTGGAGGGGGTTTATTTAGCCTGGAGGGGGTTTATTTAGCCTGGAGGGGGTTTATTTAGCCTGGAGGGGGTTTATTTAGCCTGGAGGGGGTTTATTTAACCTGGAGGGGGTTTATTTAGCCTGGAGGGGGTTTATTATAGCTGACGGGATTGTTGTATCGGAATGGTTATATTGATTTAAGGGGTGTTTTCTGGATTTCCTTCTCCCTCATGTTTTGCCCCATTAGCATTGAGATTTTAAGACATTCGCCTTATTACTTTGGCGATTTTAAGACCTTTTGTGCCATTTAGGTGTCGATTATTTTTCTGGCGAGCGTTAGCGAGCCTGCAATATAGGAAAGCATTTTGTTCTACCGAAAAAATGCACAAATTGATCTCGAAGGAGAATCTTGAGGGTATTTTTGTTTAAGCTTGATGAAGATCTTGGAAGGAAACTTTAAAAAAAAATAAAAAATAAAAATAATAATAATAATAATAATAATAATAATAATAATAATTAATAACAACTTAATACACTAATAAATATAAATCTCCCCTAAATTTTGAAGTTGCCAGGATTGAATTGACGATAACAAAAATTATGAAAATTGTGTTGCTGTGAATCGGAGTTTATCCAATGTGGTTGTCGATATTCCTTGGCGAGAATGGAACGGTTATCTTCCTGAGAATGGGAATGGGAATGGGAATCTCTCTCTCTCTCTCCTTCTTCTTTGCTAACCTTTCCTTCCACTCTCCCTTACTCTCGGGTTCGCTATCTCTACTAGAATTAAGTCCTGACCACCTCGCTGGGCTCGTAAGGTCTGTGTGGTCAGTGCATCTATGTAAATCTCTCTCTCTCTCTCACACACACAGTGACACACACACACGTTATAACACAGACAATCCAAACCACACACACAGAGACACACACGTACGTTATAACACAGACAACCCAACCCACACACACACACACACACACACACACGTACGTTATAACACAGACAACCCAACCCACACACACACACACACACACATACACACACACGTACGTTATAACACAGACAACCCAACCCACACACACACACACACACACACACACACACACACACACACACACACACACACACACACGTACGTTATAACACAGACAACCCAACCCACACACACACACACACACACGTACGTTATAACACAGACAACCCAACCCATTACACAACAAAGGCCATGAACTAGCCCCGACCCGTAAACTGCAATCATCTCCATAAAGCAAGGGACTTTGATCTCAACCGCTTCCATTCCCAATTTACATGAAGCTACACAGGATTCATACACAGGGGCGGCGGCTTTTAACACTAGCTGGTCCGTCCTCCTGTGAGTTAAGGGGAGGCAGACTGTTTCTCTGGACCCCCCCTTCTCCCTCGTGTTTAGCCCCATTAGTTTTCAGATGTTAAGATGTTTGCCCCATTAGTTAGTCGATTTTAAGTCCTTTCGCCCCATTTCTTCGTCAATATTTAGACCTTTCGTGGTCTTTAGGTGTCGATTTTTTTCCCTGGCGAACGATAGTGAGCCTGTAATTTTGGAAGAACCGGTCTTCGGCCGGGACATTTTTCTACCGAAAAATTTACAAATTAATCTAGAAGGGGGATCTAATGGATGTTATTTTTTTAATTTGATGGAGGTCTAGGGAGGAAACTAGAAACAATGAATACATGCAAAACTCGCCCAAAAAGTGAACCATCTCCCCTTAACACCAGCTGGTCCGACTTCCTGTGAGTTAATAGGATATTTTGCTTATTTAGTAGTGAGGATTTTTTGCTTCCTTTTGCCATTGTCGATCGATGTAATTTAGTTTGTTCCCTAAGCTAACAAAAAAATATATAAATAAATCAATAAATAACAAATAAATGAAATAATAATAATAATAATAATAATAATAATAATAATAATAATACAATAAACAAACTGAAATAAACGCCTTTCTTAACTTCCTGGAACTAAAAACAGATGCCTACCCAGACACCCTTCAAGCCTAAATGAGCATTTTCTTCTCGATAAAACAATATCTCGGCTCAAGGCGATGTCTTCTAAGTTACAGGCTCACTATCGCTCGCCCAGAAGTAAATCGACGCCTGAATGGGGGGAATGGTCTTATTATCGCCAAAGTAATAGGGTGAAGCAATATAACCCATTAAGTACTGGTGACGTCCTTTTCATCATATGCTGGCAACCATCCGACGATTTTAATCAGCTTAGGAAGGGTCTGTGATAGCTAAAAGGTTAGATTAATTCTTAAGAGGTCATTCCTACGCTGAATAAAATATTCTAATAGTTTCCAGAAGTCAGAATTGAATGGAATCGATGTTACCGGCAGTGAATGCGTTGAACTCCCCAAATTGATGGAGTGACACAGGGAAGAGTCGTTGTACATTTTGTTATCGGGTCGTTGTACATTTTGTATCCGGTCGTACATTTTGTCATCGGGTCGTTGTACATTTTGTTATCGGGTCGTACATTTTGTTATCGGGTCGTTGTACATTTTGTTATCGGGTCGTTGTACAAATTGTTATCGGATGTTGTACAAATTGTTATCGGGTCGTTGTACAAATTGTTATCGGATCGTTGTACATTTTGTTATCGGGTCGTACAAATTGTTATCGGATCGTTGTACAAATTGTTATCGGGTCGTTGTACAAATTGTTATCGGGTCGTTGTACAATTTGTTATCGTGTTGTTATACGATTTGTTATCGGGTCGTTATACGATTTGTTATCGGTTCGGTTCGTTGTACAAATTTTTATCGGATTGTTGTACAAATTGTTATCGGGTCGTACAATTTGTTATCGGGTCGTTGGTTCCTGGACATTATTTTCCGAGTATAGCTGCACTATTTATTTCTAGAGTAAATACATATGTTAATAGTAGTTTAATAGTTTGGTCTTTTTACTGTGTTCGTATAAGTTTTGGTTTGTTTATTTTGCAAGTTTTACATTATAATAGCACAATCAGGGCAATATTGACGGAGCCATAACCTTTTTTTAATTACTACTACTACTGCTCACTTTTACTCTCTCAATCTCAACACACACACACACTTGCTGGCTCTCTCTCTCTCTCTCAACACACACACACACTTGCTGGCTCTCTCTCAACACACACACACACACACACACTTGCTGGCTCTCTCTCTCAACACACACACACACACACTTGCTGGCTCTCTCTCTCAACACACACACACACACACTTGCTGGCTCTCTCTCTCAACACACACACACTTGCTGGCTCTCTCTCTTTCTCTCTCAACACACACACACTTGCTGGCTCTCTCTCTCTTTCTCTCTCAACACACACACACACTTGCTGGCTCTCTCTCTCTCTCAACACAAACACACATTTACTCTCTCTCTCTCTGAGCACACACACACTTGCTGGCTCTCTCTCTCTCAACACAAACACACACTTACTCTCTCTCGCTCTCTCTCTCTCTCAACACACACACACTTGCTGGCTCTCTCTCTCTCAACACAAACACACTTACTCTCTCTCTCTCTCTCTCAACACAAACACACATACACACACACTTGCTGGCTCTCTCTCTCTCAACACAAACACACACACACTTGCTGGCTCTCTCTCAACACACACACACATACACACACACTTGCTGGCTCTCTCTCTCTCACACAAACACACACACACTTGCTGGCTCTCTCTCAACACACACACACACACTTGCTGGCTCTCTCTCTCTCAACACAAACACACACTTACTCTCTCTCTCTCTCTCAACACACACACACTTGCTGGCTCTCTCTCTCTCAACACAAACACACACTTACTCTCTCTCTCTCTCTCTCTCTCAACACACACACACTTGCTGGCTCTCTCTCTCTCAACACAAACACACACTTACTCTCTCTCTCTCTCTCTCTCTTCCAACAATAAATCCTGGCCCTTGACCGTGAATAACCGAACACGCAGAGGACCCTGACGGACACAAAGTTATTATTCAGTCAAGCCCTTTACTGCCCGTCAAACGTCCGCCTCTACCGGGTTGTGAGAGGGGACACATAGATACTTGTTAACTCACTCACTCACTCACTCTCTCTCTATCTCTCTCTGGTAATATATTATTGAAATAAACACAATTTATGAACCTACACCACGAATCTTCCTTTTGATAATTGAGATGCATTCACTGATAGGTATATAGATATGATTACAACAATTGAACATTTATGAAACAGATACAGTAGCTAGCCAAGTAGATAGATACATAGCAAGAGATAGATAAACAGATGCACAGACATAATGTATACATTATATATATATATATATATATATATATATATATATATATATATATATATATGTATGTATAATTGTATATATATGCACAAGAGGATAAATATACTGCACTTATTATACTACACACTAACAATTACATCACTAAATTATACCAATAATGTTACAGGGATACAGTGTTCTTTGGTTTATATACTCACATTAGAACACATAACAGAGAAGAACATTTTTAATTAAGTGTACCATTTTTTTTTTACGAAAATGATATAAAATTGTTCCCTCTTTCAGTGTAGCCTTATGCACACACTACACATACATAATACAGTAATATACATACATATTCATAAAACGCACACACACACACACAAACAAACACCCACACACACAAACACACACACACACATTTAACAAGTTCGTACACACAGCAACAAACATATAAAACCGGAAGCACATACGACAATAAAAAGTTAATCGTAGTACACACACATAAATACATACACGTTCACCAAAACTCATACAGCCACAAAGACTTACACAGGCATATCCGCACACGCATATGCATTTATTCCCAAAGGCATACCCAGGAATAGATGTATTCTCAAAGGTTTACAGTCACACACACACACACACATTCATACACACAAACACACACATACACATACATACACACACACAAATATACATATATACACACACATACATACATTACATACATACATACATACACACACACACACTTTCGAGTATTTTCATTCTCAAAGGTTCAAAGAGAAACGCCTTTTTTCCATAAAGTCTACGGAAGTGGATCACACACACACTGAAGGTGGAGTAAAGGCGGTGTCACACGAGCGATTTTTCCGTCAATTTTTACGAGCAATTGTTGTCTGGCAGCTTCAAAATACAAGTTTCATAAGAATTAAACTACCCAACAAAATCTAACTTCGATCTAGTTTCCGATTCCAATGCAAAAATATCCCTAAATATCACCAGAAAAAACAAACAAAAATGCGCTCGTGTGACAGCGGCTTTACACGAGGGCTTATTCCGGTAACTTTCGATCGACAATCTTCGTTTCAAGCAGTTTTCCGGGGTTCCTTCGCCTTCGTATCGGTAACTATAATCGGTTTGTTTCCCGCTGACGGTAAATTGAAGCCCTGAAGGTAATGTTACACGAGCGCTTTTTCCGTCAATTTTCAATGGGCAAGTTATTGTCGTACACCTTTTTGATATTTTCACTTTGGAATCGACAACTATACTGAAGCTATATGATTTTAGGAGACTGAAAGAATATATAACTTGTATTCAGAAGATGCCAGACCATAATTGCTTGAAAACATTGCCGGAAAAAACGCTCATGTGACACCGGTTTTAGTATCCTATTTCTCCATACTGAAACCGATATCACACGAACACTTTTTGGACCATATTTTGGAACAATTCTCGTGTTCTTGATTTTGGCCTAATTATACTGAACAGACTATAGTACTGTCAAGGAAACGTGACAGTGACCTCAACGGACACTGTGTATAAAGCATGGAGGTGGGCGAACTATTAAGGGGAGAGGGCCCGTTTTGCTGGTCCCCTTTCTTCCTCATGCTTATCCACATTAGTTTTGAGATTTTAAGACGTTTGCCCCATTAGTTTGTCGATTTTAAGACATTTCGCCCCAACTCTTGGTCAATATTAAGACCTTTCGTACTCTTTAGATGTTAATTTTTGTCCTGGCGAGCGATAACGAGCCTGTAATTGTGGAGGAACCGGCCTTTGGCCGTGACATTTTTCTACCAAAAAATTTACGAATTAATCTCGAAGGGCGATCTAATGGATGTTTTTTTATTTAAGTTTGAAGTAGGCCTAAGGAGGAAACTAAAAATGAATGAATATGTAAATAAATAGACCCCCAAAATAACCACTGTCCCCTTAATTTTGACTGTACGGATCGCTCCATGTGGGTTGCCCAAAACACTACCCAGCGAGCGACACACGGGAGAGGTGGGGGGGGGGGGGGGGGGGGGTCTTCCTTCCTTCCGACTCGGGCCCGTAAAGTTTAATACAGAGGTCATTCCAGGTTCATATTTCATTAGACTGTCGGTGATACTATTGGTATATGAATGTTTTAATGACTGGATGAGCTACCTGGAGATATAGTGGCTGGTTGTTTTCAGTATGCAAGGACATATTGATATCTATAATCTATCTATCTATCTATCTATCTATCTATCTAATATTTCTAATATTTATTTTTATTTTTTTTCTATGTGAGTGAGGGAGACAAAAGGCAGAACTGCCTGTAGCGAATGCCTCCCCAGAGTTGAAAGAGTGACAGGGCCAAAATCAAGGGACGTTCGAACCAAAATGCATGGACACACGGAGTTTGAAGCAATTTAAGTCATAGGAAGAGGGAGAGACTGATTCTGGGAGAGAGTTCCAGAGCTCAGCAGTTGAATAGAAGAAAGTCTGAGAATATACTGTATATATATACAGTATATATAATACCCGACTACTTTTTCTATTGTCGTGGATTCGATTCCCAGGCAGGGCGAAAAGCATTTGGATGAGTTGCGCGCGCATGTGTGTATCGTTTTGTGTGTATTTCGTTGTGTATGATCTGTTACCACTATGCGGCTCCTGAGGGCTAGATATGTTAACGAGAAGGTTAAAGTTGACTCTATTGCAGTTTTAACCTCGGGGTGAAGCTATGTGTCATTAAGGTTAGTGAGGTAATGAGGCTTCAATGAATTACCTTTGAGACATGAATGAGGCGAGACACACAAGTCGAGGTTTGAGCACAATGGAGACGAGGACGTAAATACAGTATATATTTCTAGTTACAATTATATATTCATTAAAATTGAAACCGCTCATGTGTCCCGGGTAGAAGATGAATGCCCCTTATTTAATTGTAAACATGCACGCGCGTTAATTACTTGATTACATCTTCATATTAAGGGGAGGGAGACCGTTTTTCTAGACCCCCCCCCCTTCTCCCTAATGTTTAGCCTCACTAGTTTTAAGATTATGAGACGTTCGGCCCATTAGTTTGGCGATTTTAAGACCTTTCACCCCATTTCGTTAGCAATGTTAAGACCTTTCGTGCCATATAGGTGTCAATTATTTCCTGGCGAGCGATAGCGAGCCTGAAATTTTAAGAGGAATCGGCCTTCGGCCGGGACATTTTTCTACCGAAAAATGTACAAATTTATCTTGAAGGGGGGTCTAGGGGGCGTTTTTCTAAGCTTGATGGAGGTCTAGGGAGGAAACTTTACAAATATATGAATAAATGAAATAATAGACCAAACAAACGGTCTGCCTCCCCTTAACATAAGTTTGGAAGCTACTGTATATCTATTTCACCTTCTCTTACGTTCAGCATTATATTTGCCTTGTTATTAATAGCATAGTATATGAATTGGCTCACTGAATTCGAAATTTCATATATATTTTAGAAATTCCATGCAACCGAATGCATATTTTTTGTTTTATATAAACCCCTTATGAGGAGGATCACTTTATTGGAAACGTTTCTCCTAGAGCTTCATCAGGCCAAATAGGAGAAACGTTGCCAATAAAGTGCTTCTCCTCATATGGTGTTTAAAAAAAAAAAAAAAAATGCATTCGGTTGCATGGAATTTCTAAAATATATAAGAAATTTCGAAATCTGTCAACTTTTCTTAGCATATTTTTATCAAACGATTCTTGTTATTATAAGCAGGATAGAATAGTGCCAAATACAAAAATATCAACGAAATCATTAACAAATAAATACAACGTATGAAACCCATTGCTACGATGTATTCCCAAAGCTTAAAAGTAGCGCTTACACTCGTTCGGACTCAGTATTTACCTCTTCCATGTCGCTGTCTGACACCGTAAAAACATTACAGCACAAACCAACCCACTCACAGTCAAACAGCATGTCATTCTTGTGTCTAGTATACCGAAAACCTTTAAAAGTTATCGTGAAAGAAACTGTTAAATCCTGCTTCCAAATAATTATATCTATCCTCCACATTACTGTCAGGCCACGTTAACCCTTTCGCACACTGCAGATCGCGATTGCGTCCTTACAGGGATACTTTAAACATTTGTGACCATCAGGGGTGTTTAGAAACCTTTAGTTTAATTACTTCAACCTCTGCAGTTGTCTTTGAGCGAGTTGTGGGCAGAAAACTAATTTAGGAGAGGTGATTAAGAGAATTCCAGTTATGAATACTAAACGGCAACCCCGGGCCTGAAAGGGTTAAAAAGAATTGTTTAAGAATACCAATCTTTGTCCACTAGTTTGTCCCCGTCTTCCGGTCTTTCTCCTTCGCACAGTCAGATCAAGCTAAAAGGGTTATGTACGCTGTGTATATGAGAGAGAGAGAGAGAGAGAGAGAGAGAGAGAGAGAGAGAGAGAGAGAGAGAGAGAGAGAGACAGAGACAGAGACAGAGAGAGAGAGAGAGAGAGAGAGAACTGGCAGAGAGTGACCAACTAAAGCATAGTTCAGTCAGCTCTTTCACTTGTTCGCCCCTCCCCCCCCCCCCCCCCCCCTCCTTCCCATCTTTCAGCCTTTCTCCTCACCACTGTCAGACTCCACTAAGTCATCCGGAGTAAAAAACCGGCCCCACTTCCTCTCATCCGGCTTGCCCTACAGAATAATCCGGCGTAACCGGCTCAAAGCGATGTTCCGGAATACCAGGGGCGGCCCGGCGATAATTTTGGTTAAGACTGTAAGCGGCTCAGACCCCGCCCCACCCCACCCACGTCCCCAAACCCTTCCCCACCCCTCTAGAGATCCTGGTGGTGACAGAGATCGGCCAACCTCCGCCATCTTGGTGCCACTGGTGATATTTTCCTCTCGTTAAGCCGGTGTCACACCAGCGATTTTTTCCGGCAATTTTCGATGAACAATATTTGTTTGTTCTCCTAATATTTTGAGTCTCTTTCACATTGGCATCGGAAACTAGACTGAAGGTAGATTATGCTCGGTGGTTGATTTATGATATATAATTTACGTTTGAAGATTGGTCTTTGGATATATACTAAAGTTTGGTCTTTGGATATATAGTTTGATCAATAACATAATAAATCCCAGTTGCGTGATAAATGAGGCACCGATAATATTAGCATCCAAAGAAAACGATGGCCACTCTCTCCTACTCCAGGATCTCTAAGCCACTCTCTTAAGGTTTTATGGTGTTTTCATATTTGTGTCTTTTCGTATTTGTGTCTTACGTATGTGTGTCTTTTCGTATTTATGTCTTTTCGTATGTGTGTCTTTTCGTATTTATGTCTTTTCGTATGTGTGTCTTTTCGTATGTGTGTCTTTTCGTATGTGTGTCTTTTCGTATTTATGTCTTTTCGTATGTGTGTCTTTTCGTATGTGTGTCTTTTCGTATGTGTGTCTTTTCGTATTTGTGTCTTTTCGTATTTGTGTTTTTTCGTATGTGTGTCTTTTCGTATTTGTGTCTTTTCGTATGTGTGTCTTTTCGTATTTGTGTCTTTTCGTATGTGTGTCTTTTCGTATTTGTGTCTTTTCGTATGTGTGTCTTTTCGTATTTTTTTTTTCGTATGTGTGTCTTTTCGTATGTGTGTCTTTTCGTATGTGTGTCTTTTCGTATATGTGTCTTTTCGTATTTGTGTCTTTTCGTATGTGTGTCTTTTCGTATTTGTGTCTTTTCGTATGTGTGTCTTTTCGTATTTGTGTTTTTTCGTATGTGTGTCTTTTCGTATGTGTGTCTTTTCGTATGTGTGTCTTTTCGTATGTGTGTCTTTTCGTATGTGTGTCTTTTCGTATTTGTGTCTTTTCGTATGTGTGTCTTTTCGTATTTGTGTCTTTTCGTATGTGTGTCTTTTCGTATTTGTGTTTTTTCGTATGTGTGTCTTTTCGTATTTGTGTTTTTTCGTATGTGTGTCTTTTCGTATGTGTGTCTTTTCGTATTTGTGTCTTTTCGTATTTGTGTTTTTTTTTTGTACAGGTCCCTTTTGCCAACGAGTTACTTTCATATTAGGGCTTTTCACCTCATGGGGACCACTTTCTCCCTCATGTTTAGCCCCATTAGTTTTCAGATGTTAAGATGTCTGCCCCATTAGTTATTCGATTATAAGACCTTTCGCCCCATTTCTTCGTTAATATTTAGACCTTTCGTGCTATTTAGGTGTCGATTATTTTCCTGGCGAACGATAGTGAGCCTGTAATTTTGGAAGAACCGGCCTTCGGCCGGGACATTACTCTACCGTAAAATTTACAAATTAATCTAGAAGCGGGGTCTAATGGATGTTTTTTGTTTTTAATTTGATGGAGGTCTATGGAGGATAATAGAAAAATAATGAATACATGCAAAAATCGCCCAAAAAGTGAACCATCCCCCCTTAAGAGTCCTATTGCTTACAAGTCTTAGGAGATAAAACCCCCAAATAAAGTGGTGGGAGTCCAGTGGGTAAGGAGTACTGAGTGAGAGAGAGAGAGAGAGAGAGAGAGAGAGAGAGAGAGAGAGAGAGAGAGAGGAGAGAAGAGAGAGAAGAGAGAGAGAGAAGAGAGAGAGAGAGAGAGAGAGAGAGAGAGAGAGAGAGAGAGAGAGTAGGGGATAAACTAAAATGCATTGCTAGAAAATGGCAAAGGCAAGCAAATTCCTCAATAATTATTAAACAAAATATAATAACCCCCAACACATCGGACCAGATAGTGTTGGTCAGAGGACGTCTTTATAGTAGGCCTAATGTATATATATTTGGAGACGATTTTATACAGCTTAGCAAGGATCTATGGCAGTATTGAGGGTTGATGGCTATATTTAGTTTTCTTTTTAAACTGCTAGAGGTCCTTCGAACACGAAATAGAGTGGCCTTGTAGTGAAAATCCCTGTGGACGAAAGAACTGGATGTGGAAGCGACAGAAAGCCTCCAAGGAACCTGCCTGCGCTAGATAAAAGTATTAGGAGATAAAAACCCCAATTAAAGTGGTGTGAGTCCCGTGGGTAAAGAGAGAGAGAGAGAGAGAGAGAGAGAGAGAGAGAGAAATAGAGAGAGAGAGAGAGAGAGAGAGAAGGAGAGAGAGAGGAAGAGAGAGAGAGAGAGTACAGAGAGAGAGAGTACAAAGAGTACAAAGGAAATCAAGCAACAACAGATCTAGTGACCCTTCTAGGCTGCTTGTCCTCCAAAACACTGAGGATCAAGTGTCCAAACAGTGGTTTAGAGTGGGTAAGGGAACATTGGAAAGGGAACTACTGCCCTGCCACTAACGTGGCAGGACAAGGAAGTTAGTAGGGGACATAGGGGTTAGTAACTGAGGGAGGATACAATAAAGTTATTCATTTATAAACGCAGTCAGTCGCGGGTTTGATGCGAGATATTTGTCTAGGCGGAATTTAAATGAATCAACGGTGCTGCAGTCTATAACGTCTCGGGGAAGCCCATTCCACAAGTTGACAACTCGATTGAAGAAGAAATTCTTAGATTCGTGTGAGTTAAAAGATTTACCAATAATTTTGCAACCGTTTCCCCGCGTGTAATTAGATTGGTCGATAGTGAAGTACTTACTACAGTTCATATTGTCGATGCCTTTGATGATTTTGAACACTTGAATTAAGTCACCTCTTAATCTGCGCTGGGTTAAAGGAAATACATTTAATTCTCTAAGATGCTCTTCGTAGGGTTTGATCTTTAGGCTAGGTATCATTTTGGTAACTCTACGTTGAACTCGTTCTAGCTTGTTTATGTCTTTTTGGTAATAAGGGCACCAGCATTGAACGCAGTATTCAGTAGAGAGAGAGAGAGAGAGAGTACAAAGGAGTACAAAGGAAATCAAGCAACAACAGATCTAGTGACCCTTCTAGGTTGCTTGTCCTCCAAAACACTGAGGATCAAGTGTCCAAACAGTGGTTTAGAGTGGGTAAGGGAACATTGGAAAGGGAATTACTGCCCTGGAACTAATGTCCGTGGCAGGATTAGGAAGTTAGTAGGGGACAGATGGGTTAATAACTGAGGGGGGGATACAATAAAGTTATTCATTTACAAACGCAGTCAGTCGCGGGTTTGATGCGAGATATTTGTCTAGGCGGAGTTTAAATGAATCAACGGTGATGCAGTCTATAACGTTTCGGGGAAGCCCATTCCACAAGTTGACAACTCGATTAAAGAAGAAATTCTTAGATTCGTGTGAGTTAAAAGATTTACCAATAATTTTGCAACCGTTTCCCCGCGTGTAATTAGATTGGTCGATAGTGAAGTACTTACTAGAGTTCATATTGTCGATGCCTTTGATGATTTTGAACACTTGAATTAAGTCACCTCTTAATCTGCGCTGGGTTAAAGGAAATAGATTTAATTTTCTACGACGCTCTTCGTATGGTTTGTTCTTTAGGCTAGGTATCATTTTGGTAACTCTACGTTGAACTCGTTCTAGCTTGTTTATATCTTTTTGGTAATAAGGGCACCAGGATTGAACGCAGTATTCCAGAAGAGGGCGGACTAAGGAATTGTAAAGGGTTAGGATAACTTCTTTGGATTTATGCTCAAATGACCTGCCGATACAAAAATTGCAAATAGCGTACTCTCAAAAGAACAAGTTGACGATATGCAACACAATCTAGATAAATTGTCATGTTGGGCCCAAATTTGGCAAATGAGTTTCAATGCGGATAAATGTAAAGTACTACATATCGGATACCTAAATGAGAAAGCAAACTATTCGATGAATGGCACTCAGCTTAAGAATGTAAACAGAGAAACCGATCTGGGAGTAACAATATCGAGTAACCTAAAACCGAGTCAACAATGTTCAGAAGTTGTTAAGAAGGCAAACAAAATAATTGGCTTATAAAGCCAATTATTTTGTTTGCCTTCTTAACAACTTCTGAACATTGTTGACTCGGTTTTAGGTTACTCGATATTGTTACTCCCAGATCGGTTTCTCTGTTTACATTCTTAAGCTGAGTGCCATTCATCGAATAGTTTGCTTTCTCATTTAGGTATCCGATATGTAGTACTTTACATTTATCCGCATTGAAACTCATTTGCCAAATTTGGGCCCAACATGACAATTTATCTAGATTGTGTTGCATATCGTCAACTTGTTCTTTTGAGAGTACGCTATTTGCAATTTTTGTATCGTCAGCAAATTTTGAGATTGTACAGGTGAGACCCTCATCTATGTCGTTGATGTAAATTAGAAAGAGAATTGGTCCTAGTACCGATCCCTGGGGTACCCCCGCTACTTACATTGGTCCATTTAGATGCCTTACCGTTTATGACTACTCTTTGCTTTCTGTCGCTGAGCCAATTTTCTAATCATTTCAACACACCGTCTTGTATTCCATGCGCTTTTAGTTTTAGCAGTAAACGTTTGTGGGGAACTTTGTCAAAGGCCTTTTGAAAATCAAGGTATATAATATCTACAGCTTTACTCTCATCGTAGAGGTTGAGGATATCGTGGAAGAAGTCTAAAGAGGTTTGTTAAACAGGAACGTTTTTTACGAAAGCCGTGTTGAGTATCTTTAAGTATGTTATTTTCCTCTAAGTGATTTACGAGTCTGTCTCGTATGACCGTTTCTAGCATTTTACATACAACTGAGGTTAAGCTAATTGGACGATATTTACTGGGTAGGGATTTGCTGCCTTTTTTTGAATATCGGTGTTACGTTGGCTAGCTTCCACTGATCGGGCATAGTTCCAGACTGCAAGGATTTATTGAATAGTAATGTCAGTGGTTTGGAGAGCTCATCCTTGCTTCCTTTAGAACTCTAGGCGAGATTGTATCAGGTCCAGGCGTTTTATTTACCTTGAGTTTATCTAAACAATTCAATACTTCTCTCTCTGTAACGGTGATATTGCTTAGAACATCTGAATTATCAATCTGAATCGGCGATGGTGTAGGGATATCACTGAGGTCTTCTGTTGTAAAAACTGATGCAAAGAAGGTATTGAGGGCATTACTCATTTGTACTTCGTCTTTGGTGTATTCTCCATTTTCATCGACTAACGGTCCAACAGTTGAAGTAACTACTTTTTTCTTTCTGATATAACTATAGAATTCTTTCGAGTTTGTTTTACTTTGATTCGCAATATGTAACTCTAAGGTCTTTTTTACTTTGCTTAATTAACTTTTTGGCTTTGCGTCGTAGCTCTACAAATTTCAGCCGTTCTTCGTCATTTTGTGAGGATTTTAATCTATCATTAGCAAATTTTTTAGCAAGCAGGCAGTTTGAAATATCTTTATTCCATCATTTGGGCTTATTATTATGGCCTGGACGCCGTATTTTCGATGGTATGCAGTCTTGCACTGCTTTTAGGTAAGTGGCTTAGAATAACTTCCAAGATATATTTATGTCGTTATTGTGAATTAAAAAGCTCCAGTCAGTTTCTTTAAACATAGCTCTAAGTTTATGGAAGTTTGCTTTCTTGAAATTAGGGACTTTTTCGATGCTACTATTTGGTTCGTTACTAGTAAACTTTAAAGTGAAAGTTATCGTACGATGGTCGCTGTTACTGAATTCATCACCAACATTCAAATTCTCTATTAATTCTTCTTTTGTTGCAAGTACAATGTCAAGAACGTTATTACCACGGGTTGGCGTTCGAGAGAGAGAGAGAGAGAGAGAGAGAGAGAGAGAGAGAGAGAGAGAGAGAGAGAGAGAGAGAGAGAGAGAGAGAGAGAGAGAGAGAGAGAGAGAGAGAGAGAGAAGAGAAGGAGAGAGAGAGAGAGAGAGAGAGAGAGAGAGAGAGAGAGAGAGAGAGAGAGAGAGAGAGAGAGAGAGAGATAAGAAAGGGACAACTGGCAGAGAGTGACCAACTAAAGGAGAGTTCAGTCAGCTCTTTCACTTGTTCGTTCCCCCCCCCCCCCCCCCCCCCCCCCCCCCCTCCCATCTTTCAGCCTTTCTCCTCACCACTGTCAGACTCCACTAAGTCATCCGGAGTAAAAAAACCGGCCCCACTTCCCCTCATCCGGCTTGCCCTACAGAATAATCCGGCGTAACCGGCTCAAAGCGATGTTCCGGAATACAGGCTGTTAATTTACCTGGAAGTTCACAATTTCTGAGTAACGCCAATCACTGCTTTAACCCATTCAGTACCGGTGACATCCTTCTCATTAATTTCTGGCTACTATTAGACGGTTTTAATCAGCTTAGGAAGGATGTCTACCCATTAAAAGATTACAGACTATCTCAACTATTCCTTAGAGCTACCTTATATCCTTCCTAAGCTTCATAAAACCGTCTAAATGCAGCTGAAATGAAAACAAAAAGACGTCGCCGATACTGTGAGGGTTAACACTATCTGGTCCGACGTCTTTTGGAGTGCTATGACAGTTTGTGTATGTATTATGGAGGTTACCATTATACCGATTACTGTTCCCATTTTCGAGCAATGTATTATAGTGTTTCCTTTGGGCTAACATATATAACGCCTTTCAGACTTCCTCCAAGCTAAACAAAAACCTAAACACAAAGTTTGTACATTTTTCGGTAGAGATATGTCGTGGCCGAAGACCGATTTCTACTAAATTACAGGCTCATTATATTGCTCGCCCCCAGAAATTGACACCTAAATGGGGTGAATCGTCTTATCGCCAAACTAATGGGGTGTTTCACCTCATTAGTTTGGCAATAAGATGATTCTTAAAATGTTCAGACAAACGGAGCAAATCAGGAAAGTTCTAAAAAAAAATCCCTAGGACTAAATAGAGTCAACAAACTATTTCAGACTCAGAAAACCTAGCCAATCTTAAGTTATAATGCTCAGTAATTATGTGTTCTTCAATACTGGTACTAAGGGGTAGGTAGTTGCTTTTTTCTGGACCCTTTTCTGCCTCATGTTTTGCCTCATTAGTGTTTTAATATAAGACGTTCGTCCACAGGTACTCTTATCAAACTAAATTAGTATTTATTACTTTTTTGGTAAAGGAGTCTCTCTCTCTCTCTCTCTCTCTCTCTCTCTCTCTCTCTCTCTCTCTCTCTCTCTTCTCTCTCTTCCTCCTCTCTCTCTCTCTCTCTCTCTCTCTCTCTCTCTCTCTCTCTCTCTCTCTCTCTCTCTCTCTCTCTCTCTCTCTCTCTCTCTCTCTCTCTCTCTCTCTCTCTCTTTTTTTTTTTTTTTTTTTTTTTTTCCCGCTGTCGCCTACTATCGTAAAATAGATACATGAATGTGGCAAAATATCGTCTAATAGGTAAACTAATGGGGCGAAATGGGTATTCTTTTCAACATCGTTCCAAACACCAATAACCACCGAAATGAAGTTAATGAAATCATGTGATACCCCCAGGATTCGAACCCAGGGCGAATGCAGCTGAGATACAGTACAGTGAACCTTCAGCAATAAAACTAGATGCATCTTTAATTAATCGTCGCTCATAAAACGTGGTCATTAATTCAGCAGTGCCAAGCAAAGTGCGCTCGTTAGCTCGTTAATAAGACTTCATTAACGAGTCCTTGGGGAGGAGGAGTTTTTGTGCATGTCAGCAGAGAGACGCGGGGGGAAATGAATTGACCACTTGTGAGTTTGGGGCTTATGAGGAAGTTCAGTATGTAGATTAACCCCTTCTGTACCGGCGACGTATTTTAAATTCTATTCTAACTATATTTAGCTTGATTTAATGCAGTTTAAGAACGATCAGTGGTAGTGAAAAGGCTAAAGTGAGATAGTTCGAAGCCTGTTAATTGCTGGAGGTCCTTTTTAAACTGAATATATTCGAATAATAGTAGCCAGAAAAAAAGTGAAAAAGATGTTGCCGGTACGGAAGGGGTTAATGGGAGTTTGGGGCTTATGAGGAAGTTCAGTATGTAGATTAATGGGAGTTTGGGGCTTATGAGGAAGTCCTGTATGTAGATTAATGGGAGTTTGGGGCTTATGAGGAAGTTCAGTATGTAAATTTGTGGTCAATACTCCTGTTTTGTACCCCTAATTTGACCCCTTGCGAGTTTATGGCCTATGAGGAAATCTAGTATGCACATTCACGGTAAATATTCGCGTTATACCACCGTAATTGGACCACTTGCGAATTTTGGGGCTTATGAGGAAGCTTCGTAAATGGCTGTACGTTCAATAGTCGAGTTTTTGCCTCCCTAATTGAACCACTTTCGAGTTTGGGATTTATGCAGAAGTTCCGTATGTAGATTTACGGTCAATGGTCGTGTTTTGCATCCCTAATTTGACGATTTGCGAGTTTGCGGCTTATGAGGAAGTTCAGTATGTGGCTTTACGTTCAATAGTCGAGTTTTGCCTCCCAAATTGACCGCTAGTAAGTTTCGATCTGTTGACATTGATATTTAGCAGAACTACCAACTACAATACGACTTAGTGCATTATACAAATTCAAACAATCAAAATAATGCCTTTGTCCAGGGGTATTTATCAGAATTGACCACTTGCGAGTTTCAGGCTATAAGGAAGTTGGAGCCGTGAACATCGATATTACACACAAATGCAATAATCATGTAGGTTTCTAATGGATAAATGGTATGTTGAGTTGGGTTTTATGTATTTATATATTATGTACTACAACCGTATTTTAGCTGTACATTATGTTAAATATCGTTGTCTACAGCTCCAACTTCCTTATAGAACGAAACTCGCAAGTCGGCAATTACAATTATCATCTGAGTCAGTGAAGGAAGGGTTAAGGGGAGATTTCCACTTGAGGGATTTTTTTCTTGACCCCTTTATCTCTCATGTTTAACCCCATTGCTTTTGATATTTTAAGACGTTCGCCCCATTAGTTTGGCGATTTTAAGAACTTTCGCCCCATTTCTGTCAATTTTAAGACTTTTCGTGCCATTTAGGTATCGATTTTTTCCTGGCGAGCGATAGCGAGCCTGTAATTTAAGAGGAACCGGCCTTCGGCCGGGAAATTTTTCTACCGAAAAATGTACAAATTTATCTTGAAAGGTGGTAATGTTAAGCTTGATGGAAGTCTAGCGAACTAACTAAAAACCTCCCCTTAATGAACTGGTGCTTCTACTACAATCGTTTAGTATTTTAACCTTATTTGGTCCAGGGAGTTTTTTTTTTGGACCACCCCTGTGTCTCTCCATTAGTTTGGGAGTTTTCAAAACGTTTCACCCCATTAGGTTGGCGATAGTAAGACGCTTCACCCGATCCGGCGTTGATTTGTTTTCTGAGCAAGCTATAGCGAATCTAAAACTTATATTAATTCGGCATTCGGCCAGGACATTTGTTCCCTAGACCTCCTTCAAGCTTAAAACAAATAAGTAAATAAAATATAAATATGACTCCTAGTTCGAGATAAACTAGTGCATTTTTCGGTAGGTGTACGTACATATCGGGACACTTTTATATCGAAAAATGTACAAATTAAGCTTGTAGGGGGTCTGGGTAGGCAAAGTATTAGTCCGGAGTGTTGCATAGTCCGGGTCGGGAGGAGGGGTGGGGGATGAAAAATGGAACGACGGACTCAGTGCCGTGAAACAAAGTGCAAAAAATGTGAGTGCCACCCTGACTGACAGTTTGGTAATAGTGTATTTGGAAGGGCGGAAGGTTTGCGTGGGGCCGGGGTTAGTTACACAACACAACGCACACATAAAAATAGGTCTTGTCATTTTTGTAACTGGAAGGGAAATATTTAAATATTATATATATATACTGTATATATATATATATATGTGTGTGTGTGTACGGTATATATATATATATATATATATATATATATATTATGTGTGTGTGTGTGTGTGTTTGTGTACGGTATACAAAATTTCGAAAATATTTTGTTTTGAAGCCACGATTGAATTGAAAGAAGCAGTGACTAAATACAACAATCAAATATAGCAGCTTACGTTCTGAATTGTGAATGATCCACTTCACTATACGAAGAAGCAGAAATGTTCTTTAGTATGACAACAAAGCCCTATTACGTCACCCCTAGCGTTACATCAACGGATGTGGGGGGGGGGGGGGGGTAGGGGGGGGGGCCCTAGCTCTGGACACTATCCCTGCATGCTAAGCCCTTTTATTTGTTTAAATTTTATGACATTAGCACCATTAGTTTGGCGATTTTAAGTCTGTTCGTGTCATTTAGGTGTCGATATTTTCCTGGTGAGCGTAAGCGAGCCTGCAATTTAGGAGAAACCGGCCTTCTCGAAGGGGGATTTTGGGGGTATTTTTAAAGCTTGATGGAGGTCTAAGCAATACACTAAAAATATAATAATACATCAATAAATATAATAATACATCAATACATCAATACATCAATACATCAATACATCAATACATTAATAGATTAATATATATAAATATCTCGTTAAGTACACTAACATAATTGTGCCGTGCGGAGTTACAAGGAGGGATACACAGACGAATGAGGAAGTAAGAGAGAGGTGTGGTGTGGATGTAGATGTGCTGGAAAGTGTGAAAAGGAACACCTAGAGATGGAATGTATGGGTAGCGAGAGAATGACTAAGAGGGTGTACGAGAGCGAGGTGGAAGGACAGAGAGGGAGAGGTAAACCGAGAGAGAGGTGGACGGATGGAGTAAAGAAGTATTATATGAGTGAAGGCGGTGCTGGATGGGAGGAAGGGCTTCGACTGGCCGGGGACAGAGGTGGATGGGGGCGTTTCGTTCGTGGCCACCCTTTCGGGGATCACGGCGTCCGGCAATAGCTAGATAGATAGATAGATAGATCTTCCAACCTAGCAACATTGAGCTGTCCCCCTTCAACTTCTATTCCCTGCCTCTCAACTGGCCGCTTCTGAAGTACAGTCTTCTATGAATGGTGTCACTTGAAACCTTTGAAGATTATGACGCATTTTGACAGTTTATTCTGGCTATCATCAGATTTTATACAATATTGGAAGGATCTGTGGGAATTATAAGGGTAAATAATATCTCTACCCTCTGACTTCCATATACCCTTCATTATATGAATAAAATCGTCTAAGAATAGCCAGATAATAGAACAGAAATGCGTCATTGTATTTCTAAGGGTTAATAATTTACCATTAAGGGGGATATTGTTGGTCTGTGTGGCTCCCCTTCTCCCTCGTGTTTAGCCCCTTAGTTTTTACATTTTATGACGTTCGGCCCATTAGTTTGGCGATTTTAAGACCTTTCGCCCCATTTCTTTGTTAACATTAAGACCTTTCGTGCCATTTAGGTGTCGCTTTGTCCTGGCGAGCGATAGGTAGCTTGTAATTTAGGAGGAAAAACGTATTTATTTATCTAGAAGGGGGATCTTGGCGATGTTTTTTTTTTCAAGCTTGATGGAGGTAGTAGGGAAGAAACTAAAAAAAATACCAAACAATTAAATAAATCGATCAATAAGTAAACTCCTCCCTTAAATCGATCAATAAGTAAACTCCTCCCTTAAATCGATCAATAAGTAAACTCCTCCTCCCTTAAATCGATCAATAAGTAAACTCCTCCCTTAAATCGATCAATAAGTAAACTCCTCCTCCCTTAAATCGATCAATAAGTAAACTCCTCCCTTAAATCGATCAATAAGTAAACTCCTCCCTTAAATCGATCAATAAGTAAACTCCTCCCTTAAATCGATCAATAAGTAAACTCTTCCTCCCTTAAATCGATCAATAAGTAAACTCCTCCCTTAAATCGATCAATAAGTAAACTCCTCCTCCCTTAAATCGATCAATAAGTAAACTCCTCCTCCCTTAAATCGATCAATAAGTAAACTCCTCCTCCCTTAAATCGATCAATAAGTAAACTCCTCCCTTAAATCGATCAATAAGTAAACTCCTCCTCCCTTAAATCGATCAATAAGTAAACTCCTCCCTTAAATCGATCAATAAGTAAAGCCTCCCTTAAATCGATTCAATAAGTAAACTCCGCGCTTAAGTAGATCAATAAGTAAACTCTTCCCCCCTTAATCGATCAATAAGTAAACTCCTCCCTTAAATCGATCAATAAGTAAACTCCTCCTCCCTTAAATCGATCAATAAGTAAACTCCTCCCTTAAATCGATCAAGAAGTAAACTCCTCCTCCTTAAATCGATCAATAAGTAAACTCCTCCCTTAAATCGATCAATAAGTAAACTCCTCCCTCCCTTAAATCGATCAATAAGTAAACTCCTCCTCCCTTAAATCGATCAATAAGTAAACTCCTCCCTTAAATCGATCAATAAGTAAACTCCTCCTCCCTTAAATCGATCAATAAGTAAACTCCTCCCTTAAATCGATCAATAAGTAAACTCCTCCTCCCTTAAATCGATCAATAAGTAAAGTCCTCCCTTAAATCGATCAATAAGTAAACTCCTCCCTTAAATCGATCAATAAGTAAACTCCTCCCTTAAATCGATCAATAAGTAAACTCCTCCTCCCTTAAATCGATCAATAAGTAAACTCCTCCCTTAAATCGATCAATAAGTAAACTCCTCCTCCCTTAAATCGATCAATAAGGTAAAACTCCCTTAAAATCGATCAATAAGTAAACTCCTCCCTTAAATCGATCAATAAGTAAACTCCTCCCTTAAATCGATCAATAAGTAAACTCCTCCCTTAAATCGATCAATAAGTAAACTCCTCCCTTAAATCGATCAATAAGTAAACTCCTCCCTTAAATCGATCAATAAGTAAACTCCTCCTCCCTTAAATGTATAGTCCATTTATTGTGGTTAGGCCAGAAATCCTGACTTCTAACCTCTGTAACTCAACAAGGGCTAGAGCAAATGGGCTGTGTATTTAGATTCCTGTTTCCTTGGTAGAAATATTAGATCAATTATCCTAGTCGTTTGTGAGTTATAGAGGTTAATATTCCAGAGTTTTTGGCCTACTTATTTGGAACAGGGTATAGTCGTTTTGAAAGTGTGAAAAGGAACAACTTGAGATGGTTCGGCCATATGGAACGTATGGAAAGCGATATAATGACTAAGAGGGTGTACGAGAGCGAGGTGGAGGGACAGAGAGGGACCGAATGAGAGGTGGAAGGATGGAGTGAGGAAGTACATGAACGAAGGCGGTGCTGGTTGGGGGGAGGGGCATCGACTGACTGGGGACAGAGGTGCATGGGGGCGGTTCGTTCGTGGCCACCCCTTCGGGGATCACGGCGTCAAGCAACAGATAGATAGATAGATAGTCGTTTTAGAGTTAAGTCGGTGTCACCGAACCCTTTTTCGAGCAATTTTTACGGGCAATTATGGTCTGGCAGCTTCAAAAGTTACACTTTATCAGAATTCAACCGCCTAATATAATCTACCTTCAGTCTAGTTACCGATACCAGTGCAAAAAAGTCCCAAAATATAACGCGAAAAACTTGCTCATGGAAAATTGACGGAAAAATCGCTCGTGTAACATCGGCTTTATAGAGGTTAGTGGTCACGGATCCGGGAGCAATTTAGTTTTAATATGTTGCCATCACGAAGTTCAGGCTCAAAAGATGACCATAAAAGCTCTAGTGTGATAAGCTTCCTTTTACGTGAGAGAGAGAGAGAGAGAGAGAGAGAGAGAGAGAGAGAGAGAGAGAGAGAGAGAGAGAGAGAATAGAGCGAGTTCGCGATTGGAGATGGAGAGAGATAGGATGAAGAGAGAGAGAGACTTAAGGCGAAAGCGATTAGATAGATGGAGAGAGAGAGGCGAGAGAGAGAGAGACGAGCGAGAGAGAGCGAGGTTGGGGGAGGCGGAGAGCAGAGAGACGAGAAGAGAGAGAGATGCTCTGAGAGAGAGAAAGAGGAGAGAGATAGAGGATCGATAGCTAAGAAGATAGAGCTTAGAGGAGAGAGAAAGAGATAGATAGAGAAAGAAAGATAGATAGATAGAGAGAGAGAGAGAGAAGGGGGAGGGGAGTACAAAGGAAATCAAGCAACAACAGGTCTAGTGACCCTTCTAGGCTGCTTGTCCTCCAAAACACTGAGGATCAAGTGTCCAAACAGTGGTGTAGAGTGGGTAAGGGAACATTGGAAAGGGAACTACTGCCCTGCCACTAACGTGGCAGGACTAGGAAGTTAGTAGGGGACATATGGGTTAGTAACTGAGGGGAGGATAAAGTTATTCATTTACAAACGCAGTCAGACGCGGGTTTGATGCGAGATATTTGTCTAGGCGGAATTTAAATGAATCAACGGTGCTGCAGACTATAACGTCTTGGGGAAGCCCATTCCACAAGTTGACAACTCGATTGAAGAAGAAATTCTTAGATTCGTGTGAGTTAAAATATTTACCAATAATTTTGCAACCGTTTCCCCGCGTGTAATTAGATTGGTCGATAGTGAAGTACTTACTACAGTTCATATTGTCGATGCCTTTGATGATTTTGAACACTTGAATTAAGTCACCTCTTAATCTGCGCTGGGTTAAAGGAAATAGATTTAATTCTCTAAGACGCTCTTCGTATGGTTTGTTCTTTAGGCTAGGTATCATTTTGGTAACTCTACGTTGAACTCGTTCTAGCTTGTTTATGTCTTTTTGGTAATAAGGGCACCAGCATTGAACGCAGTATTCCAGAAGAGGGCGGACTAAGGAATTGTAAAGGGTTAGGATAACGTCTTTGGATTTATGCTCAAATGATCTGCCTATAAAGCCAATTATTTTGTTTGCCTTCTTAACAACTTCTGAACATTGTTGACTCGGTTTTAGGTTACTCGATATTGTTACTCCCAGATCGGTTTCTCTGTTTACATTCTTAAGCTGAGTGCCATGTGATGGTGATGTGCATGCGTGTGTGAAACAGAGAGTACTCGTGTATAGATACGAGTTGGTGTATGAGTTGGCGCGCGTGTGTGCGTGTGTGTGTTACTCAGTTACTTGTTCGTCAAGGGGAATCCACGCAATGCGAGCTAAGCTCATTATTATCGCGCCTCCTTAACTGGGAATGTATTGCGTGAAATGCATGTTAAGTGTTTTATGTACTGTTGGAATGGCTGTGGATGTGTGTGTAGTCTGTATTTTAGCCAATTGGCGACATCGGAAACGAAGGCTTAGGGTGGATCTGTATAGTACCATTCTCACTATAGACGGTACCGTCTCGCCCGAAGGCTTAGGTAGCCATCAGCTAGGTGAACCATATGATACCCATCTCGCCTTGTACCATTTTTGCGCCAACCCCAGATGGGACGTCACAACGTCGTCCACTTATTCCAGGTACCTATTTACAGCTAGGTAACTGAGCTAACACATGAAAGGAGACAAGCCCAATTTGTCTCCGCCCGGCCGGGGGATTGAACCCCCGACCCCTTGTGTGTGAGACGAGAGCTCTACCTACTAGGCTACGGGCCTGTGTGTGTGTGTGTGTGTGTGTGTGTGTGTGTGTGTTGTGTGTGTGTGTGTGTGTGTGTGTTTATTCATTTTGTTTCCAAGCCGGTGAATAATGACTACAGAAGAGTCAAGAAG